>VMBQ01006214.1:0-50000 GCA_007657795.1 Dreissena rostriformis | reverse complement strand
TTACTGAAAAGTAAGTTTGCTTTACTGTTTCAAACACATGCATACACGTCTCCGTTCTACAAATGCAATTGAGTATTAATTTTCATATAAGGATAGTTCACCGGCAGTTGTGGAACATTTAAAACATTGGCCCCGTGGCTGAGGGGATGGTTTTTTTAACTGTTGACTTCTAAACAATTGGCATTGCAATTCTACGACATGTTGAGGGAAAAAAACAGCACAATATCAAATAATCATGTTTATAATGCGTCAAATAATGGGTTAGGTAATATTTTAAATAAGTTTAAACTGGACTCGGATTAAAAGTTTTAATGCGTATATTTTCATGGGTTTGTTATCCATTTGACTTATGTGCTAAATATAACCCTATATAAATAAGCCTATTGATTTGTTTGGAATTTTTAACCTGGTAACGTGGATAAAAACTAAAAAAAAAAAAAACATGTCTACTTTGATCTTCTAATAAATTTTGGAAGATCAACAATGGAAGCTTTCAATCATAAGCAGATACATTTGAATATTAAAAAAAAAAAATCCTTAACTGCAAATGAGATGTTTGTATTATTTAAGCAGAGTAACGATTCTCATTTAATCTGAACAAAAACAATTTCCGCATTGTCGACGTGCGAAAAATAAAACCAAAAACAATTTTCATTTTCTTACGAGGACAAAAGGGATTGCTTTTATCAGGAAATGATAATATGAAGCAAACTATACAAAATATTCCTCTTCGATGTCTGTCATTGTATTGCTCTCATCTGATAAGGGTCACCACACTGTTGCTTTATCAGGGTGCCAACCCACAGGGTGATAATACTTCAGATTTGGGGCAATCATATACCAAGAGTGCCAAGATGACCATTGATCGCTTATCTGAGTAATTCCTAAGAATTTAAGGAATACAAATAATTGCAACGTTTTGCATTTTCACGTAAACGCTGTATTCTGAATCGAAATTACACCCAACTGACACGTTTTTCATACCCAAATGAACGCATTATGTATGCATATTAACCCGTAATTACTCATGACCATACTGCTCAAGGAAAAAGTGACATACTAGCGTCATTGTTGCGCGCACGATTATTATTCGCATTGGCGTTCATTCGTCGACTAAGATGAAACCGAATCTGAAACAGGATTCATACAACGGCGGAAAGATGTTCCGTGCGGCCCTTGGAGTTTGTTCCAATTTCTAACTGTCCGTTTTTATTTAGTGTTTATGTAGTTATTAAAAGAATTGAGTCGTAGTTTTCTATATTTTATTGATGAACGACCTGTCTGGTAAACACGCCTTATTTATATGTGAACTTCGTCAGCATTAATGCAATTTAATTATAAATAACTTACCACTTATATTTATTGTAACCGTATATACCGACTGATTCGTTATATATCTAATATTTACTTCCTGCCTTTTTATGCATGATCTGCAAGAATTATCATTTCCAAAATCAAAGACGTATTATCTACAACAATATTTGTATTGTCAATCAAAACAAGCGTCGTGTAGTCTTAGCGATGTACATTTGGAGGCCATCAAGCAAAGAGACAAGGCTTTTGGTCATTACACAAGTGATAACAGTGTTGAAAATTTCGAATTATTTAAATTATTAAGAAATAAGTGTAAATGCTTAATAATTTAATTGATACAGCGAAAGAAAACGTCTTTACAGAGGCTCTTGAAGCTAACAAAAATGACCCAAAGTCACTCTGGTCTATTATTAAGAATCTTGGTTTACCATCTAAGAAAGGATTATCTTCCTCTTCTAATATTTGTCTTAACATTGATGGAAATATATGTTTTGATAAGGAAATTATTGCAGATTCTTTTTACCATTTTTAGACTACAGTTGCCTCAAAGCTTGTTGATAAATTACCAACTTGTGTTCTTAAGTTTGGAAAATCATGTGTCATTAATTTTTATGCAAGCTTTGGTGTTTAAGCTGTAAACATTTTTTCTTTTTCTTTAGTTTTTGAGAACCAAATGCTCATATATTTAAACCAGATTTGTTCTAATAAAGCAACAGGTTTAGACGGTATGCCCTCACGTTTTGTGAAAGATGGGGCTTCGATTATTTCTTAACCTCTTACTCATGTTATTAATCTATCTCTTATACAGGGTGTTGTTCCAGATGATCTCAAGTCTGCTAGGGTTGTTCCTATTTTAAAGAAAAGTGATAAAACCACTGTTGGTAATTACCGTCCAGTCTCTTTTTTGAGTATTATATCAAAAATATATGAAAAGATTGTATATGACCAAGTTGAGTCATACTTCAAGGTTAACAAAGTATAAATTTCAGTCTGGTTTCAGAAGTGGTTTTTCAACGGACACCTGTCTCATACATCTGACTAATTATATCAGGTTGGAAATGGATAAAGGTAATCTCGTAGGGATGATTCTTCTAGACCTCCAAAAGACCTTCGACACTGTTAATCACTCCTATACTTCTCATGAAGTTTAGTGCAGCAGGTCTTGGTGATTATATCTTAAGGTGGTTCAAATCAAACCTTACAGATAGACAGCAGCTTGTTGGTGTTTCAGGCACTCATTCCGGTACAGCCCCAATATCATGTGGAGTACCAAAAGGGTAAATTCTAGGTCCCCTGCTCTTCCTGATCTATGTTAATGATATGTCTGCTGTGGTTAAAAATAAGCTCCTCCTATATGCAGATGACTCAGGTATTCTTGTGTCTGGTAAGTGTAAAACTGATATAGAAAGGTTATTGAAAGAGGATTTACATCTGGTTAGTCAGTGGTTGGTTTACAATAAGTTGTCTCTGCATTTAGGTAAGATGGAGTATATTCTATTTGGTTCTAGGCATAGAATCAGGTCAAACTCTTCTCTCGATATTTCTTTTAATAGTTCCATTATTGAATCTACATCCTCAGTCAAATACCTAGGGGCTACATTGGATCAAACTTTGTCCTTTGATACCATGGCCCGTTCAGTCATTCAGAACGCCAACAACAGGTTAAAACATCTATATAGAAAAAAAAAGAATAACTCATTCAGCAAACCAAGAAACTTCTTGTCATGTCTATGATTCAATGTCATTTTGCTTATGCTTGCTCTATATAGTACCATAGTCTCACCAAAGTGTATCAGAATAAGCTCCAAACCACCCAGAATAAGTTATTGCGGTTTGTCCTAGGTCTCGATACAAGGGCACACATTGGGCCAGAACATTTTCGATTGCTCAACTGGCTACCAGTCAATAAATGTGTAGGCCAGATTGTTCTTGGCCATGTGTTTAAGATTAAAAATGGATTGGCCCCTGATTATATGGGAGAACATTTTATTCCGCAGGCCTCTATTCATTCATACAGGACCAGGTCAACTCAAAGGTCAAAGGTTTCAGGTCAAAGTCCTTTTGTTACACGGGATGCTCATTATGGAACAATTTACCCTCCAGTATAACACAGAATGATAGATAGTCTGTTTTTAAGTCATCTTTAAAAAATCAATTATTAGAAAATCTGTAACTTTTTATGTGTATTGTTAGTTTATTTAGGCTTAATGAGTCTTTTTTAGTCAGCAATTTTTTATCAAAATTGATCCTATCTTCCATAAATGTTATGCATTCTCCATTTTTTATTCTAAGTATTTTAGGATGTTGTAAAAATGATGCTATCTGTGATATTAAATTATTTCTTACATTTTTTTTTTTAAAGACCTAGTATATTTTTAAGATCTCATAATTAATAATGATATCTGTGATATTCAAAGTATCAAAATGGTCTGAGATATATTATACAACAACAGGTGTGTTATCAATCAGCCAGGTCATATGGATGGATAAGCTGCATATTTGTAATGACAATTTAATGATAAAGTATACCATTGCGAAAATCTTTATTTGAAAAGCAATAAGAACTTTATTGCTGAGGTAAGGCGTTGTGTTTATGATTAACAGAAAATATATTTCGTAAATATGTCATTTGTTAAATTTCAATGTCGGTGCATATTGAAAATATGCCAAACAAAATACATTCTAGTCCTTAAGGTATAGTGCATGAAACAGGAAAGTATTACATTCTACATCACAGAGTTATAATAAGGTTATATTAATTTCATATTATGCATGTAATGTTTCGAAACCATTTGGTAAAATACATTATAAGATCATGTACGCCATGTATGTTAGTTAAGTCATCTACCCAGCTATGATACATGATAAATGGTTAAAATACATATGAGTCGTGTTCTGAGAAAACTGGGCATTATGCATGTGCGTAAAGTGTCGTCCTAGATTAGCCTGTGTAGTCCGCACATGCTAATCAGGGACGACACTTTCCGCCTAAATTGGATTTTTGCTAAGAAGAGACTTCATTTAAACAAAAAATGTCATAAAAGCGAAAATTGTCGTCCCTGATTAGCCAGTGCGGACTGCACAGGCTAATCTGGGATGACAATTTACACACAAGCATTATGCCCAGTTTTCTCAGAGCGCGACACATATATTCAAGTTCAGTTGAATAGTTTCATATCTCAGAATTAACGGTAATAAAATAATGTTATGGTCGTAAACACGGTCACTGTTAAAAAAAGAATATAATTTATTAACATTAATACAAAATTACAGTTGAGTTTAAAAAGTGATCCTTTATACTACTATTCTTATGAGATAAACTATTTTTGGCATCTCTAACATTAAGAGGTAAGTCATTGCATCTACTACAAGCAAAAGTTATTTTGCGAAATATTTTTTACAACAGATATCTGGCAACTCTTGCTATTTAATATAGAGTAGCCTGTACTTTACAATGATTGACCCGCGTTTACCATACAAATTGCAACCATGAAACTAGCATTATAACCTTCGGACATCCTGAATAATACCTTTACGAGTACATTAATTGACATTTATTTACAATGAAAGGAATTCAATAAAATAATATAACAAAAGTAAAACACTCGCATAACTAGCGTTTAATTATACTTAAATTTTGTGCATTTAACATACATTTTCAGTTGATGCTAAGCCATTATTTAAATATCAGCTGTGTATATATTAATGGTAAATGTCTTTGCCAGTAGTGCTTTATCTCCGTATTTATAAGCTTTGAAAACATGTGAGATAGAATTAAAAAAATTCAATTCGTTACTACGTAAATCCTTTAAGATCCATTGCAGGAAAATTGAAACATGATCCAATCCAAGGAACCCCTCTAGGATTGAAGACTCTCAATAAATGTAAGACTGTCTGAGGAAGAAATTCGTTTAATTAGCTGGAAANAAGAAGAAGAAGAAGAAGAAGAAGAAGAAGAAGAAGAAGAAGAAGAAGAACAGCACAACTTTAACGATCGCGCCAAAAATGATGGTATTTAACTATTGACCAATGAAATGCAAAGTTGTTAAGATTCGAATACAATGATGTCATGTTGCAACTTGTTAATTAAAAAAAAGCATTACGATCATAAACATTTATGAGTAAACTTGCATACGTGGTTCATCAGGACAAGAAACACAAGTCACGTAAGCGGATTATACAACCAGAAAGCAGGGTTTATGTGATACGAAAAGGTGTTATTATTTCATTAAATCTGTATAAAGTATACGGACAAATAGAAAGTTAGTCTTTATAATGATAGTATAGAGTTTAGAGTATAGAGTTTATTCAACATACATTACGCTTTATGCCCATGACTAAACACATATTAGTATATGCTTTACGGTGGTTTACAGAGACAAAGTGAAATAAAACTGATATTTCACTCTTTCAAACAGGGAAAAATAACAGTGAAAAACATCAATATTTTTCACTGTTTTACTTTGAGAAATTCCCCTGTTAAACTCTTTTACAATGTTAATTGACGGTGAAAAAAGCATAACATAAAATGTTGGATTCGGTGGAATATCGATTTTAATTCACTAAATCGATTTTCCACAGAATCCAACAAATATCCTCTATTTACAACACAAAATATTTACAAATGGTCAATGACGTACAGAACGTAGATCAAAATCTTAATACAACACATTTGAATACATTTTGTCGTATTTGTTACAAATATAAAGTAGATAAATAATGAAAGACCTTGGAGAGAAACTATTGATAATATAGTCAGCTCTCAATTTAAAAGCTTTAAAAACAAAAATGGATAGATTTCGTACACTTTTTTCATTGTCAGTCTGTAAAAGGTCAATAAACTTGATCTTGTTTGCGTTCTTCCAATAGTATTTATTTATGTACTTCTTACGTAAATTAATAAATATTGGGCATTCTAGTAAAAAATGAAATTCGTCCTCAAGAACGTTACAGTGTTTGCATTTTCTATTTTGAAAAGGTATCTTTTCAGGCTTGTGCCATCCTCCTGCTTCCACTTGTTGTATATATACATATATAAACACCCGTTGTTTACTAGGTGACGCAGTTTTGACACACTGTGTGAGGTTTCTCTCAATATTGCGTCTGTGGACATTCAATTCGTGAAATACTCATTTACAACCACCGCAGTGGTGCTAATAGTGCTAAAATATCGGTGTATAAAAGCTAAAATAAACATCTTAAAAGTCAGTATGTGTTCGAATATCTATCAACAGTGGACGCATTCCAAGCATCAAACCACTCATATTTACAGGGCAGTTTCCAAGCCAATTATTTGGCGTTATCAAGACACTTGAATATCATTCGGAATACAAACGTTTCAGCAAAACCGTCATTTCGGAATCAGAAACATGGACATGTATGAACATGTTCGCGAAACGGCGACGGACTGTTTTAAAAAAACTAAGGACGGGATGTTAACGTGTATAGAAATGTTGAAGGCTTCAGGCCAGGAGGTACAGAAATCCATCTCAAGTTTTAGTCTTCCTCTGATGTCAAGAACCAGAGATTCATACGGTTGCAGTGGTGTTGCGTTGGAGAATAACGGCTGTGACAACTCAAGAAAACCATCGGTGGTCCGAACTGCATCCCCGGCAATATTCGTTAAAAGGAAATGCGCAACGATTGTTCGACCTGATGATAATACACTAAAGAAAGGAACCGCAGGTGCGGAGGGTGTGTCGAATTCAATAACATACCAACGTGGTGCGCGCTTGTGTGCAGACAATTGTTGGAATGCAATGACACCAGGGAATGATATAGCACGATCGACACAACTCAAAGGAAATCGCAAGACTACTAAGCTTTTTGATCGTAAGGCAAAGTCAGATACAAACACTTCTATGCATAAAGATGAGAAAATGGAGAAAACAGTGAAAGAAAAGTCTAAATCGTCGGATCACTATTTAACAATTCCGCGATCCCACCACTACAAACGTAGTTCATCAAGTATAACCGCAGATCATGTTGGCAAGTCTGACGAGAGGACTTTCTTCAAGAACGCATTTAGAAGTTCGGGTATACAAAACAAGTCACGGCCGAGCCAATTGCACAAGAATACGAAGAAAAACATCGAGATTGGTCAATGCTCGCCAGAAGGACAGCCCAAGGAGCCAGACAAGATATATATATTCATACAAGACATGTCAACGCCGAGTACATGTGCTACAATTCATCATACTTCAATATCCACTCCGGATGAACGCGTTTACAAACGAGCTCAATACCCCATTTTACCTTTGGCAAAAGGTAGTGATAAAATCCGAGCTACTTCCACCTGTAGCCTTTCAAAAGAGGCCCACCGCAATGCTACAGATCAACAACTTCAAAAACAGCCGCCGACCAAACGGGACCGGTACCGTTGTAATTTAGCTGGATACGACCCTTCAACAATTCTGCCTGTGATTCCAAAGACCGGTTTCGTCAAGGGAAATGTTGCAACTGAAAAGCCGGATGACAAATCACACCTGCAGAAATTGATGTCTATTTTGACTGTGTCCCATTACAGAACTGTTGACGAGAACGCCTTCTTGCAGCTGAAGGCTCTGTCAAGACGCAGTGCCAGTCAGAAGTTCACGGTGGGCTGTTTTCAGTGTTGTCGGCGTGAGTTCTAATCCTCAGTGAGATGGTGTAGCGGATAAAAAAATTAAGGAACGTATACTTTTTTTCTGAACAAAAACACAAAAGGACATTGTTGTAAGAAAAGTATAAAAGTGGAAGAATGTGAATGTAAACTGTTTTGAAACTCGTCTATATTGCAGGAAATTAGTGTTGATATGCCGACTTTGATTGCTTTTATTATTTCTATATTTACTTTATGACTATTGTAATAATTTATAACGATTAATTTGGATTGAATAAATTGTCAGCTGATTCAAACTTGACGCTTGAGTCATTTTATAAAAGTGATGATTAAAACGATCCCTTGCCAAACGCGAAACGTAAACAAAATCTCAATTTGAAAAAAGAAAACAAGTTCCTATTTGAAAGGAAAAAAACTACAAACAATGAAAGCGCAGATCTTAAGATGATAGCGAACGTAATTTCGCTACTGTTCTGAAACCGCAATTAGACACTTTCAAACATTGACTGATAGAACAATTCCTGTTGACGTGATATAAAAAGGTGAATAAGGCAGCGTTATATCAGGCAAAAATAAATTTAGTGGTATTATAAATACAGGGCTTTTTCCTTTCTTTAGAAAAGGCCTTATACAGGCCTCTTCCCCCAAGAGAAAGGCCCCTTCCCCCAAAATAATTTCTTTAAAATCATGCAAAACTACAAAAACAAATCAAGTTTACCTAAGAGAATTGTTTCCCCTTTTGTAGCTTTGATGATATTTTTTTCCCAAAGAATGGAAGGTCAGGCCCTTTCCCCAAATCAAGAAAATTAGCCCTGAAATAGAACAACTGAACAGATTACTGCCCTATCGTTTTGTAATATATCTGGCTCGGCACGAATAAAACAACTTTTATTCTAAGCCTCACCTGATATATTAGAGAACGATAGGGCAGTTACCTGTTATCCACTATATATCCTTTTCACGAGTCTTAAACTGAAATACTGGTTTAATTAATTTGAAATACAGTTGTCATGCATGCCATGTTACTGATCAACATAGTAAAAATATAATAAAATATGTCCCAAATATAAAAAGCAGTTTCTATCCTTAAAACACTAATAATTCAAAAATAAGTCAACAATGTTGAATTTGAAAATCATAAGGCCAGCATTTTTTAATTTTCTGTTTTACGGGAGCGACCGACCCTANGAGCCCTTTCTCAGATTTTGGCATGTATTGAAGTTTGTCATTAAAAGCTTTATTAATTGATAAATTTAAACATAGGACATAAAAATCTCCAGTAAAAAACAAGAATACAATTTTAAAATAGATGTAGGATTTGTGTGCCGTCATTCTACTGACAAATTCCATGTTTTTTACTACTATGACATTTATAAAGTACTCATTTTTCAGTCATTGCTTCTTGTTGTACTGTATTAGTTGTTCCATATTTAATAGTGTAAATTATTTTCTAGTCAAGCCCTGAAGTCAAATCAGTATTAATTGTTCCATATCAGTATTAATTACTTTCTAGTCAGTTACTGTATTAGTTGTTTCATATCAGTATTTTAAACAATTAATAATTGTTTTCCAGACAATATTTATACTTGTATTTCTCTTGTACTTTTTGTGTGGTGTAACATTTTATAATATACATGTTTTAAAATAGATACATACTTGTCATGTTATGCTAGCATGTAATTTGACACATATTTTGACATATATTAGGCTACCAGGGTATTAAAGTGAAAAAGTCCCTTTCATCATTGATGTCAAAGTGATTGCTAAAATATAATAAATCCAATAGTTTGTTGTGGCAGAACATTTCAATATCAAGTAAGCTTTGTTTGAACCAACTTGTTTACTTTATAACCAAAAAGGATCTCGTCATACTAAGCAGTATAAGTATGTATTTGCTTTGTTTTTAATCTTGCCAAAGTAGTTTTTTGGCCAAAATAAATGATAAGACTTTTTAATTATGTGTCATAAAACAATTATTCTTATCTGTAAATATTGAAAAAGCAGATAATATTGTTATATACTTGCATTTCTTTAAAGCATTATTTCATAATAGTCATGTTTTAAATGCATTGTATTAAGTGTATTGTTGATGAATCTTAATTGTTTAAGCATGTTCTCATGAATTTGCTATTTGGCGCCCACGCTAAGCAAAGTGCTACTGTATCAGTTTTTGTTATGCCGCCTATGACGGGCAATATAGCAATCAAATTTTCAGTCTTTCTGTGTGTCCTTCTGTCCTGCTTTTTGTATGGATTATTGTTTAATGATAAAGAGATTTGAGGGTAAGGGCTGAGTGCAAGGACCATACTTATAAGGTTAGGATGTACAGAGATATTACCCAATAGTTATTTTGTGGTACATGTACAGGGCACAATTCTGTATGTTTAGCACTGTATCTACTACAGGTATTGAATGGAAACTCACATATGTTTGTTGATATTGTGTGAAATGTTTTACCAAGTTCTTTAACTCTGAAAACCAATTTTGCACAATTATTCCTCTTTTTGTACTTGTACTGCCTGCAACAGTTACATGTTTGTTTCTTCTAAAGTCATACATTTAGAATTGCATACTTAACACTGTATACATGTTTTCGAGATCACCATGATAAGAAACACTCCAAGGCCTTTAATATATATCAAACCTGCCATTTAGCAGAAGTATGCCCCTTTAATATTGTACTTTTTGTACTTAGACATTAAAGTTGAGGTTTTCGGCCAACAACAGGTACCTAGCCATGAATTGCATTTTGGGCCAGTGGGGTCATTGTTACTTAAAATCTTTTTTCCATATTCTCTTATTATTCATAATATTTAAAAATAGTACATGTTACCAATCAAACCGATTGTGAAATAATTACACATGTGCATGCAATTATTATAAATGTCCAACCTTTTACTCTCTGGATTTTCTAGGATAATTTTTGCACTCATGTAAAGTGACATTTACAAATACAAACGTTAAATACATTTCGATATTGATTTTGTTTTGTGAGATGTATTGTTGTCATCAAACATGTTGTTTTCAAAAAATGATTTTTGATAATTATTATGCCCCCCTTCGAAGAAGAGGGGGTATATTGTTTTGCACATGTCGGTCGGTCCGTCGGTCGGTCCACCAAATGGTTTCAGGATGATATCTCAAGAATGCTTAGGCCTAGGATCATGAAATTTCATAGGTACATTGATTATGACTGGCAGATGACCCCTATTGATTTTAAGGTCACTAGGTCAAGGTCACGGTCAAGGCCACGATTGGGGGCATATGTCTCCCACTGCGGAACACTTGTTGCATTTGTATTTCAAATTTTGTAATTTAGATGTTACGAATTCAGAGATGTTTATATGTGGGAGATATAGGTGGAAGCACGATTGCAACACAAACTGTTGTATGGTATCTTATATTGAGTTCCTTGTAAGTCATCGTGTTTTTATTGTTTTGTTAATTTAGGACATAGTGAAAAATAATATGTATGTTGTTTAAGCCATCATTATATTGATAGTTTTTTTGATCATGGATATGAATGGATATGAACGTTACATATTTTGTGTTCACTTTACATATATAAACACTATAAACTCTCTGAATAAAAAAATGAAATGCAGCACATGTTTTCATATTAAACTGTATAACTCTCGGTTTCTTAAATGAAATATTCACATTTTATGCACTAGAACTTTCACTACCCAAAGTTTGGAACAAGATCAGTTCAAGTTTGGATCCTGATCAGACTGCTCTTTTGGAGCCAAAACGGTCGCAATCGTCCTAAGGTCCATTTTCCTGTTACTGGCTCTTTTTTTTTCTCATGATTGATACAAATTATCGTATTATTTTTTAGTGTGCATATTCCACCCATGGATGAAAGTTACAAAGTTGGTTGTTAAAGCTATGATATAAAGCAAGTCTGTTGTATATTAAAGAGTATTTTTTAGTGTGCATATTCCACCCATGGATGAAAGTTACAAAGTTGGTTGTTAAAGCTATTAAACAATGTAAAACGTGTTCAAGTCTTTTTTATTAAAGTCAAATGCATGCTATATTTGTTATAAACATACATATGATATACACTCAACAAAAGTTTAATGATCACTATACTACACTACACACCTGGCGTGTTTAATAGTCCCTATTAAAGCGATATAGTATAATACATGCGAAAGGTGCTTTTACCTATAAATATATATAAAAATATGTTTACTATTATTATAAAAAGCTTCTACAACAGTGTCATGAGATATATATAAAACACGTAAAGGTTAATGCAAGTATACATAAGGTTAAATTGGCTGAATTTTAAATTTTCAAAAATAAAAAAAATTATCAGTTTAGACAGTTTTATTTTTATTTTTTTGGTAGACTGCTCACTTTTCATGCTTTAATTTTAATTTTTATTTATCCCCCCCGACTCAATTTTTTTGAAAATTTTCCCGTAAAACAAATAAATTAAAAATGCTGGCCTAAAGTGTCTGGAGGGTATTGATTAAATCCACCAGACATAGGAGCTGGTCATCTTGGTACAAACGCAATTTTTAAATTATGAGCAGCTTTAATTCGATTCAGTGCTTCACATTCAAATTCAATTATCTGCCACAACCACGATGATTGTGTAGTCCATGTTAACTTACCAAATAATTAAATTGACGTGTCCAGATACAACGAGAAGACAACAAGCTATACCTATAAGTACCCACTATCAGAACAATCTGTGACTGTTTTGCATTTTTAATGAGAATTAATCTATGTGCTCACCTTGTTTACGAAAAAACACATGCGTTTCCATTACGCGTGACCGTATGATTTGAATAATGATAATTGTGATGAGTATCTCGAATGTTTGTCTGAAAATATACTTGTTGGGAATTTTAGACAACTTGTTGAAATGATAGATGATTATGATGCTGATGTTAATTTGATTATTAAGGAATTTGAATCGGCTACACTTTATTGTTGTGTTGACTTCAAGAAAACTAGAAGAAAGTATACTAATAGAAAACAGAATTGTTGGTTTGATAATGCGTGTAGACCAGCTAAACATGTTACAAGGAAACTATTAAAAAAGTTTAAACGTAACAGATGTGACGATAATCTAGATGCATGCATATGTAGAAAGTAAATGTAATTACAAAACTTCATGTAAAAGGAAGCGAATGTTGTTTCAGAAAAAATATTTGTCTATGTTGGAGTCTTCTGTAAACAGTTCACGTAATTTTTGAAAGGAAGTTAAAAATGTATTGAACAAACCAAAAGTAGAAGCGGACATTTCTTTAGGCAGTTGGTATGATTATTTTAGTACCTTATTTTCGAATAATAATGAAAATGATCAGGTATTTGAAGTTATGTCTGAGGATGCAAATTTTGACGATATTGAGTACATGATTTTTAATTCTGAAATTACAGATGACGAAATTGTGCATGGTATCAGGGAGTAAAAGTTGAATGAAGCATCAAATGGTAATATCATACCGCAGCAGCTAGTGTTTGGCGCCAATATATTCGTAAGCTTTTTATAGACTTTTTTCAAAGGGTGAATTTCCAGATAACTGGGCAAAATCCGTCATTATTCCCTTATACAAAAAGGCAGCGTACATAATCCTAACAATTACAGGGGCATAGCTCTCGTAGATTCAGCTAGCAAATTGTATATATCAATTATAACAAAGAGATTGACGTTTTACGTTGAAGCATATAGTAAGCTTTCAGAATCACAAGCAGGATTCAGAGCGGGGTATGCTACAATTGACAACGCTTTTGTTTTGTATTCTATTGTTAACAAATATTTAAGTTTTAAAAGAAGACCAGTATTCGTAGCTTTTGTAGATATTCAGAAAACGTTTGACGTATACAATTGTTTCCTGATATTATGGAAATGAGCAAACTTATTGTAAATATTGATAAAACTAAGGTTCTTTTATTCAAGCGCGGTGGTCAATTAGCTCGAAGGGAATAGTGGATGTATAGTTGGTCGAACTTAGAAACTGTCAGTGGTTTTATGTATGTTGGAATATATTTTACAAATAGACTGTCGATGTTTAAATGGCGGAATCAATGTCAGTTAAAGCGAAGAAAGTGTGTATGTATATCTTAAATTCATTTCAACATATTTCATGTCTGCCTTTTCAAACATTTTTTAAAATATTTGATTCAAAGGTTACAGCAATTATGCTTTATGGATCCGAATTATGGGGGCTACAAAATCCAAAATGTATTGATATTATATGCATGTAAACGTTTTTTTAATGTTCATATAAATGCATGTAATGATGCAATCCTTGGAGATTTGGGTAGATACCCGATGAATATATATGCCGCGAAACGTTGTATTAAGTATTGGATAAGACTTTTAAGCCTTCCAAGAGATAGATACACGAGGC
The DNA here is from genome assembly GCA_007657795.1 of Dreissena rostriformis. Classification (NCBI taxonomy): domain Eukaryota; kingdom Metazoa; phylum Mollusca; class Bivalvia; order Myida; family Dreissenidae; genus Dreissena; species Dreissena rostriformis. The sequence goes on along the minus strand of VMBQ01006214.1, from coordinate 35,714 downwards.
TATGTTACGACATGTTATTATATTATGATAGAATCGGGTATCAAAATTGGGTAACAGATGTAAGATGTAACCTATACACAAATGGTTTTGGATATATCTGGGAAGCTCAAACTGTTGTTAACCCAAAGTTGTTTTTACTACAATATGTAGAAAAGCTAAAAGATCAGTCTATTCAAACATGGCACTCAAGATGTATTGATAGTAGTAAATTACATTATAGTTTAAGACTAATTTCACTGCCGAAAAATATGTCACTGCTATAGATATAGACAAATTTAGAAAATGTATGGCTAGCTTTCGTAGCTCCTCACATAATCTTATGGTAGAAAAAGAGAGGCATTATAATATGTCTAGGGATTATCGTTCGTGTGTATTTTGCGAAACCGTTCTTGAAGATTAATTCCATTTTATGATTAGTTGCCCGTTGTATTAAAATATTCGTTCAAGTTATATACCATTGTATTATTTTCAATATCCAACTTAAGAGAAATTTTACAGCCTAATGTTAACTGAGAATATGAAACTGATAAGAAATGTTTCCATGTACATATTTTATGCCTTTTAAAAAACGAAATGTATACTTAGACATGTTTGATTGAGACATACTATATATTGTCTAGATTTTGATTTTTGATTTAACCCATTTGTGATCTGTATTGTAACCTGATGCACATTATGATTTATCATTGGTTGTACATATGTTTGTATATGGGCCGGAGGCCTTATAATGCAATAAATATTGAATTGAATTGACCGTGACCCTAGGTTACATTATACCTTGCTTCTGCCCAGTTGAGGACCACTCAAACCAAGACGGTCATAGTCGTTCTTTGGAAGAGAGAGTCGAATTGCTGACGCATTTTGTTTTAAATATTCTTTAAATATTTATTGAAATCCAACATGGTTCTATAATGTTGATTTGTTAACCCATTATTTACAGTTCAAATCAATGAAAAAATAACACTGCCCTTAAACGTCTTAAAAGGCAATTATATGAAAAGAATAACTAAAAGTATTTTTAAAAGATATTTGCCTTTGGTGTTTTACCGTGAATATCGTTTCTCAGTAAAGTATTTTGTTACATATTTTCAAGAGCGCTTTCTCGCTTTCGCACACAATTCACGATGTAACCACCGAAAGCAAACCAATACCCTCTATTAATTTGTAAATACTAAATAGTTGATGTAAATTTGATGCGCTTGCCGTGCCTTGGCAAAAAATAAATAATCTATCTGTGTACATCACTGCAGTGCAATTTACGTTGTTAAGTAAAGTAATACAGATTGAGAAACTGTTGGTTATTGCAGTAAAAGCCAAGGGGTGGAGTTCCGATTAGTATGAATTAAACCACGATAGCCAATAGGAATTCGTGTGGGATTTCTGTCAATGACATGTTTATTCAATCGGGTAACTAGCGGGAAATTTCTTCAATATTAGATTGGCTATCGAATAAGGTCAAATCCTGCTTAACTACATGCAAATTTTTATGTAGGCTTGCCATGCTTTTAAAAAAAATATAATGATTTTTTCAAAACCACCCCACGTTTGGCTTTTGTCCAGGTTATTTGCTCCCCTGTGGTATATGAAGGTTCCATAATTCATCCAGATTTCCAAATATGGGCATGCAGTTGGTGTGTACAGATTCAGTAAAGGTGTTGAAAGTTTAAACAAGATGAAATAAGTATTTTTTTAAAGATTTTTTTTTATAACTTGTTATCTATGGAAGAGCGCCATGAAATGTAAGTGGTTTCAGCCAAGTAGAAATTGGGTTGGTTAAAAACAAGTGTCATAAAATTCAAAATAGCGTCGTTAAAGTAATATTTTGAACTTAGTTTTTATAGATACACTATATTCAGCAAAAATACTAAGATTTAGACATATTTACCGTTTACTTCTTGAAATAAAAATAAAAATGCAACATACATGATTCGTATTTTCAGCAGTAAATCACCCAATTTAGCCATAACGTTGTTTTAATTTTAAAAATTGAAGAATGTGCGTACAAATTGCAACATATTTAACAATTAGCATAGCTTATATGCTATATTAAATCAAAGTAAGTTAGAAATGAAAAAAACGCGTCGCAAAAAGGATGCGGTGTCGGCAGGATTCGAACCTGCGCGGGATGATCCCAAAATACTTCTAGTCTAACGCCTTAACCACCCGGCCACGACAGCTACACATAGGTTCCTGCTTAAATAAGATATCCATAAGTAAACAGGTAAAAAGGCTCTTCGATCTTAGAAGAAAATCGCGGGAATCATTACGAGTGCGCTACCTTAACAACTGAATAAAGAACAAGGAACTTTATTTGCGTTATCGTGAATTTGCTTTTACGTCACAACATTATTTCTTTAGAATTTCAACTAGTGCATTAAATACGGTTTCACATGTTGCTTATGGCAATGTGGAATACGTCCGAATTACTTTATTTAATAAGCCTGTGTTCTTGGCCAAAAATTTGATGTGTACAGCATTCATGTACACGGTTATGCGTCACGCAATGTGAAATTTTGGCACCGATTTTAGACGTATTCAAGGATTTATTCTTAAATCTTAAGATATCGGCACAAACTGCAAGAACAACGGTCTTTCTTTCATTCACTAAAGATTTTTGCAAATGTATTTCAATAACGTGAGATATTTGCAAAAATAATGTTCTGAATGGTGTGTTTACATTCTGTCCAGCCTGTGTGTTAACCCCTGAAAACCCCGTTGATCCTGCACCCTGTTTATCGCGAGTTTCAGATTGTATATTATTTCTTTCAGCTGCTAGGTGTTAATCACTCGGAAGTCATGAGAACAACGCAGAGAAGAAGTGCGTTGTCCGCCAGTGCACCTTGACTACTTGCACTTTCCCTGAAGAAACAAACAACGGGAGGCAAAATTAAAATAATGCTTGTTGTTTCTCAACCCACGACTAATACAATCGTTAACATTTTTTTAATAAATATTTTTTGTTATTTCTTATGTGTGAATTTTATATATAAACAAAAACAAGTTTAACACTGTGCACAAATCTCAGAGACGCGTATTACTCATTGCACACCATATACTGTAATAAACTATCCAAATTGCATAAAAAAAGACGACATAAAATATAGTCCCTATCTACTTGCACTCCTTTATTTTGCACGAGTCACAGGACGGGAAACAAAATAGTATTTTAATTCTGGCCTCGTTCCCCGAAGGTTGTTTGAACTATTGCCGTTCAGTGCCCTCGCGATGAATACACGATAATGATGCACTAGCTGACACACAACATGGCATTTGCAGCTTATCTTTAAACGCCTTGAGTTGATCGCATGATACCTTTGCGTTGGTCAAACGGGTAAGAATGACAAACTTGTATGACCTTTTCGTTGAATCAATATGCCCGTACGAGCGATACTCCGAATTAAAAACAACGACACCATGAAAAGGTATTGCCCAAATTGGGATGTTAATCTGATGCTTATTTGTGGCGTGTTCTGAGAGAACTCGGTAAAATGCTTGTGCGTAAAGTGTCATCCCAAATTAGCCTGTGAAGTCCGCACAGGCTAATCCGGGACGACACTTTCCACTTAAACTGAATTTTCGGTAAGAAGAGACATCATTTAAACGAAAAATTCCATAAAAGCGGAAATTGTCGTCCCTGATTAGCCTGTGCGGACTGCACAGGCTAATCTGGGATGACAATTTACGCACAAGCATTTTGCCCAGTTTTCTCAGAACACGCCACATTTTACGGTGGTCTTTCGTTCAAGAGGCTTATTACGTGTTACTATTAATAGTATCAATTACGAAAATGTCTGGTCACATGATCTGGTATGCTTAAGTTATGCTTAGATCAGATATGCTTATATCAATATGATTACATCAGTTATGCTTTCATCAGTTATGATTACATCAGTTATGATTACATCAGTTATGATTACATCAGTTATGATTACATCAGTTATGATTACATCAGTTATGCTTACATCAGTTATGATTACATCAGTTATGCTTACATCAGTTATGATTACATCAGTTGCGTAAGAATATGCCTTTTCTCGGTATTTTTCAAATGTCCTTCATTTTGGGATCAGAATTATCATAAACATTTATATGTTGATGCTTCAAAATTCTGACGAAACTTATAATCTTCGTAAGGTCTGATACACAGTGCCCATATGAGAATCTTTACCCTGAGCGTACACCATACATTTAACAGGCAAATCGCAAAGACCACATGGGAAGATCTGTGAACTTTTACTAGTCTGGGTTTGATTCAATGTCGCCACATCACAGGAGCAAAGAAAGATGGAGGGCTTTGATCTTGGCAGGGTGGGCAGAATCAGCAGACTGGTACCTGTGTTTCACTGTTCTTGCAGTTAGGCCGACAAGGATCGATGGAAGATTTTTATTGTGTATTGATGGTCTGGGCAGCCGGTACAAAAAACAATTCATAAAGATAGAAATAAGTAACTATTTCCAACAGTTTAAATAACAAAGTAAGCTAAAAAGAACCGATTGAGCGATTGAACAATAAAGACATACAATTACTCAAAATATGAAAAGATTATTATATTTCTTTGAATGAGGACAAAAAAGTTCATGTTTAAAAAAACAAGCATATTAAAAGAAACATGGATTGAAATCTGTGAAAGAGTTCTTGGAACATATTTTAGAGGAAACAAAAGATTGCATTGGTAACAATTTAGAACATGAAAAATCGCAGAACCAAGATGACAATACAAGCAATGCAAAATATACTACATTTGTATGTGAACACAGTTTGATATGTTGAATGAGCACAACATCAGCTATATATGACTCTTGCATGTGTCCGGCCAATACCATAAAACCACTGCGGACATGTGTCAAAAATACAAGTGCTCTCGTGAATAATAGTCTTTGTAAATTATTGGGTAACGATGTCCATAACATTTTCCACGCATACAATTATCAATATCCAAAACATTTGAGACACCGTTGATAAAAACGGTTTTGTTGGTACTAAACAACAAACTAAGACGGCCAAATTTCAATGTTTCAATATATTTTTTACAAATCAAATATACACAACAAATAAAATGTTATCACAAATCCTATCAAAAGTGTCGATTTTCAAACAATTCCATCAGTGTGAACAAGTTTTTCTCTTGTCAGAGGCTTAACATACAAAATGAATAAATATCTAAAAGCTATTGTCATGGAAACGATTATCCCGATATAAACAGTCTTCGAAAGAGGTGGAGTCTGCCCTAGGGGGTAGAACCACAGTCCCCTCCTCTCCGCGTCCCGTAGATGGTGAGAGAACCAGGACATTGTGAACATCATCACCATAGTGACTAGCCTACGTGATTTCAATATTGCCGCTAGGGTGAGCAAAATGATCTCTGTAACTAGGATCACTGTTGATGCGTGGAATGGCGGTCTGGATGGGAGCGAAAGTGCAGCCTGAAATATCATTTTGTAGTACATGTCACATGTTATTTGAAGTCCTCCTGAAATCAATATTGTCATTCAACAACAACAATACTACTTATCCACTGTGTTCATGCACTGTTTGGAAAGTGTTGCATTTCCTTTATGATTATGTTTCGATTCAATAGCCTGAGAAATGTAGAAGTACACGTGTAGTTCGCTCTACAATCTCATCACATGTATGCATACACATGATAAAGAGAATAATAGGTTAGTGTTGATTATAGAGCAGGTTTATCATGCGAGGCTTAGGAAATAAAAAGCACGAGCCTTGGCGAGTGCTTTTTCGTTTTTGTGCCGAGCATGATAAACCTGATCTATAATCAACACTAACCTATTATTCTATTTATCCAACTTTTTATCCAGTAAACCTTTTTTTATTTAAAAAAAATTAGTTAAACTGGATGTTTTTGCTGGATTTATGACGTCATTTTGTCGAAAAAATGACGTCATTTTGTGCCGTGTATTATAGCAGAAATTTAATCAAAGGGGCTTTAATCAACCAAATTCGCTGTAAAAGTGGGATAAATATGGCTCTTGCATGTGTCCGGCCAGTACCATAAAACCACTGCGGACATGTGTCAGAAATACAAGTGCTCTCATAAATAATATTCTTTGTAAATTATTGGGCAACGAGGTCAATAACATTTTCAATTAAAAAAATATGGTGTCATATACCTTTCAATTTCATTCAAATTGTGCTAACAAGCAACAACATTTCATTTCGAAATAGCAATGAACGGTAAGAAAGTATATTTTAAGAAGTTTTTTTTTTCAACCACGCATCCAATTATCAATATCCAAAACATTTGAGACACCGTTGATAAAAACGGTTTTGTTGGTACTTAACAACAAACTAAGACGGCCAAATTTCAATGTTTCAATATATTTTTTACAAATCAAATATACACAACCAATAAAATGTTATCACAAATCCTATCACAAGTGTCGATTTTCAAACAATTCCATCAGTGTGAACAAGTTTTTCTCTTGTCAGAGGCTTAACATACAAAATGAATAAATATCTAAAAGCTATTGTCATGGAAACGATTATCCCGATATAAACAGTCTTCGAAAGAGGTGGAGTCTGCCCTAGGGGGTAGAACCACAGTCCCCTCCTCTCCGCGTCCCGTAGATGGTGAGAGAACCAGGACATTGTGAACATCATCACCATAGTGACTAGCCTACGTGATTTCAATATTGCTGCTAGGGTGAGCAAAATGATGTCTGTAACTAGGATCACTGTTGATGCGTGGAATGGCGGTCTGGATGGGAGCGAAAGTGCAGCCTGAAATATCATTTTGTAGTACATGTAACATGTTACTTGAAGTCCTCCTGAAATCAATATTGTCATTTGACAACAACAAGACTACTTATCCCCTGCGTTCATGCACTGTTTGGAAAGTGTTGCATTTCCTTTATGATTAGTTTCGATTCAATAGCCTGAGAAATGTAGAAGTATTCAATAGCCTGAGAAATGTAGAAGTATGCAATAGCCTGAGAAATGTAGTATTCAATAGCCTGAGAAATGTAGAAGTATTCAATAGCCTGAGAAATGTAGTATTCAATAGCCTGAGAAATGTAAAAGTATTCAATAGCCTGAGAAATGTCATTGACAAAACATTGTAGTATGTCAGTCATGGCAAAACACCATCACAATTTATAGGCGACTCTATTCTACAAATAATGGAAACAATTACAGGCCAGTTGTGAATTTCACCACATTTCTTGATTTGATTTTTTAAAGTATATTTGTACTGGAATTCACTTTAAGTTCACTAAAGATCTTATGCTAGATCTTAACAATATTCAAAATGCTCTTTTTTATTTTTTTGTGATACAATATATTCAACACATGTTTATGTACCAACTAAGTGTTTGTGTGTCGTATGAATAGATATTGTTGCAGGAAATTAAAATGGAATATATTGTGCCACAAAAAATAAAAGAGAGCATAGTGTATCTTGTTAAAACTATGTTACCAGACCACATCTAGCGTTGAAATTCTGGCTATTGCTATAAGGAAAATTATTGTTTATGGGTTAAGCTTATTTTACGACATATTTTACAAAATATTTGTTGATTTTGAGTGTTAATGGGGCTTTAATAAAAATTTGGTGGCTATGTGTATCATAATATCAGTTAGAGAACTGTAACACATGCATTCAATTAACACTAGGGCAGTCTCAAATGAGTGAGTGCTAGAATCAACATCCCAGAGGCCTTAACTTTACCTGAAGGCTTAATGATCTTGCAGCTAGGAAATGGTCAACATCAACAATCATGGACAATATCATGGCTACAAGGCACTGCAAAAGGTCTGCACGGCCGAGCTGGAAATTAAACAATTAACACATAGTTACAGCACATGGACAATTTATCGCTTGCCAATGTTTACAAAGAACTGCTCATTATGCAGGATTATATTAAAATACCTTTTCAATGAATTTATTAGTTTCCTTAGTAGACATGATTTAAATTATTGCACGCAATCCTCACTAAACATACTGTAATGATCTCATTAATTTAAGTATACAAAATTTGCACTACACAAAAACTAATGCTAACATAAGACACAATCTAAGAGTATAATTTTTGCCTATGGGTTTAAACAAATGAGTTCAGTTCACAGTGCTCCAGCTAGGCCTCAATTGAAGGGCCCATCACCCTGCTGTTCCGAGGCCCTGCCCTGCCCTTTTAATCTGTCCTTGTCGTAAAAAACAAAACAAAAAACAATACATAGAACAATTACATATTATAATTTATTCATATCTTTTAACACTGTTGTTGATTTATTGCTTAATGTGGACATTTTATTCACAATGTTTAATAATAAAAGAAATAATATATTATAACAAATATAATATTATAATATGCAACAGGGAATGTCCCAGATGATAGGACCGCTCCCTCAAAAGTACCATTTTGAGAGAAAAGTGCGTGCTCAAAGGTGCCCTTTTGAAAAAATATCCCCCATGTCTATTTCAAATCCTAGCTGGAGCAATGTCAGGAGTGTATGGTTAACTTAATGTTGTCCAGCTTTAAATCATTGTGTATATTTGTGCAATAAATCTATGTGTTTGTATTTTGCATGAAATTACACAAATTAATGTAGTAACTTCACGTGTATTGACCTGTATTGTGTCAGAATAGTCATTCAATAACTAGGAAAATATGCAATATTGCTAGATAGTGAATTAAGGGGTAGGGTATATCAACAACAAATGAGGTATTCTATTTTCAAAACTAGTAGTATCTTTGAATACGTAAAATGATTGCTGAACATGGAGGTCTTGTGTTTACAAAAACTCAGGTAAAAAAGAATGTTTTATCATTATAAAAATTTGGCATGACAGTTAAAAAATAATAAGCAGTGAAGTAAAAGTGTTATGTTAAATGTTTGGATCGAAACGTACATGAAGATAATGTTTAATGTTATGTCTTAAATTCTCAATGAAGTGCGCAAACACTACATGGTTGAGTTTGTGCCCCATTAAAATGTTCTTACAAAAATATAATTTGGGGGATTGTACACATTGTTATAATTCCATCAAAACAGTATTGCTAGTAGACAACAATATGTGTCATCTTAGTTCAGTCATTAAATTTATCAACACGCTGAACACAAAATAAACAGTTGAATTTACGTACCGTTGCATTTGAAAGTATAGCCCAGGATATTCCTCCTATGAGACCATGAGTTAGACTGTCACACGCGGCCACCATGTAACGTTGTCTTGCTAGTGTGCTCTTCAATAGGTGGTCTCCCAGGAAACATGTTGTCACTAAAGCTGCCTCCTGTATGAAGAGTTTGGTATCGAACAACATGGCATTTTCTGAAAATGTAAACATACTGTGCATTATCTGTAAATATAAATATCCATTGCATCACCTGTATATAAAAATATCCATTGCATCATCTGAATATAAAAATATCATTGCATAAACTGTATATAAAAAATAAATTGCATCATCTGTATATAAAAATATCCATTGCATCATCTGTATATAAAAATATTCATTGCATCATCTGTATATAAAAATATTAATTGCATCATTTGTATATAAAAAAAACAACATTGCATCATCTGTATACAAAACAATCCATTGCATCATCTGCAAATTAAAACAAATACATTGCATCATCTGTAAATCAAAATATCCATTGCATCATCTGTACATGAAAACATACATGGCATTGTCTGTAAATAAAATCAACTCCATTATCCAAATGAAATACAAATTTCTTATTTTCCCCAAATAAGAAAAAATCGCGCTATTTTTCTCCTTAAAAAGGCTGAGGCCCCTTCCCCAAAAAGGGTGTTTTGGCCCTGCAATGGTGCATTTGTCGACAATTGATAGTGTTGCAATCACACACATAATAATTTATATTAAAGCGGGACTGTACGATTTTGTCAAATATTTATGAATTTTTATAAAATTTATTAAAAATTAGTATACATATAGTTCAATATAAATTAAAATAAAAGTTAAGAAGAACATGTGTCGAAAAATGCGAAATAAGCCAGATATTTAACTCTGAAAGCTTAAATGGCTGGAAGCCAAATAAGCTAGCATGTATATAATACATGTACAATATGAATCTAAATTTATTTATAGTGCAGATTATTTCATACGACACAGAGACACAATTTTGTTTCCTTACAAATACGAGTNTCATTTTTTTTTTTTTTTTATAAAAAATGTTGTTTTATGACATATTGAGAGTGTTAAAGTGACTTGGCCACGCGCCCAACACCTGTGAAAAACGTAGATAACATGTTATCTACGTCTCTGGCTATATATATCGGTAAGTGTAATCAAACCTTAAGTTTCCAATACCTGACTCAAAATTTATCCGGTAAATTGTTGTATACTGAATGTTTTCTTAACTTAAATTGCAACTTACAATGTTTAAACATAAAGGATATTAATATATAAACGCATTAACATTATTCAGTTGCGTCTTGAATACACAATTTATTTGGCGAAACTTAAAAAATGGGAAATCAATCTGCAATGAAGAAGGCTACTGTACACTAAATATTAGCGGCGCTTTTTGCGGTAGATTAGGCCATGAAACGCAGCTTTTAGAGAAGCATATATGAAACAATGCTTGGATCTGTTATTTGTACAATTCATTGTATTTTATTTAAGAAATAATTTAAAAAAAATCTAATTAGTGTATGGGTGTGTTGAGTTGCAGATTTAAGTTTCAAGATAAAGTGAACGTGTTTAAAAAATTGAAAGTATACAAAATAAAGCATTTGATTGCAATAGTTCAAAACATATTTATAATGTATAATGTCAATTAAAATACTTTAAATGCTAAATATTGTCAAAACAGTTGCTATATCGCGGTGACGACGCGCTTATTATGCGCTAACTGAGATTTCGGTGATTAACGCGTTTTATATATGAGCCTCGCTTTGTGAAAAGGGGGTTAATGCATGTGCGTACAGTGTCATCCCAGATGAGACTGGCAGTCCGCACAAGCTAATCAGGGACGAAACTTTCCGCTTTTATGATAGATTTCGTTTAAAGAAAGTCTCTTTTTAGAAAAAATCCAGTAAAGGCGGAAAGTGTCGTCCCTGATTAGCCTGTGCGGACTGCAGAGTCTAATCTGGAACCACACTTTACGCACATGTATTAAACCCCCTTTTCACAGAGCGTGGCTCATATGCATATTAAAACTTCACACATGAGAACATAATAATGTGTTAGTTTGGTTTCGAAGCGAAGACACCAGGAGAGGCAATGAAAGACAAACACAAACAGCAGCGCATTCTTTTTCATGACTTTCGCCATGTGACCGAGTCCCATAGCAAACAAGGCATGAGTCTGAGCTGGAACCTGATTCGCCGCTTACAGGACTTCTTTGGCCCAAAGCCTTGGCGTCTAGCATCAAAAGAAGCCAAATGCTATGCCTGGTTTTTGCAGCGTTTGAACACCGTCCTCAATGCGTGGTCACGACACCTTCATGGAGACCTAGCTGATCTCGATTTTAAGCGACCCAGCAGCGTTGCTATCGCGTTTCCAAAGAGCCAGCAATAATTGCGGGTATCATTGGAATCGATGATGAAATGAATTCTCGGATTCTGCGATGATGCATTTCGTGTATTGCGATAATGAAGTTCATGGCGCGTGCATTCATACCATATTTCAGTTATATTATTTAATGATGTATCATCTGGTGTTCCCCAGGGAACTGTCCTTGGGCCGATCCTGTTCCTCATCTATATAAACGACCTGCCAGATTACTTGCAGCACTGCACACTTCGCTTGTTTGCAGACGATAGTATTATCTATAGAGAGATAAAGTGCAAACAGGATGCACATAAGCTGCAAAATGACCTGGAGGCTGCGGGTAGATGGGAGCAGGATTGGCTCATGTTGTTCCACCCCGATTAATATGTATTAAGCATCACCCGTCAAGCTAGACCTATTCCCTTCCAATACCAGCTACATAACCATACCTTAGAAAGTGTAAAATCATCAAAATACTTAGGCGAAACTATCCAAGACAACTTAAAGTGGGATCAACATATAAATTATATCGCCAGTATATCAAATCAATCACTAGGATTCCTTCGCAGACATCTCAAGATAAATAACCCTAAAGTTAAGGAACATGCATGTAAAGTAATAGTAAGACCAAAACGTGAATATTCTTCTACAGTTTTGGATCCCCATAATAGTAATCAAATTAACCAAATTTAGAAGGTGCAAAAAAGCGCAGCTCGTTTTGTCACAAATTATTATCGTACATGACCAAACTCAAAATCAGTCACAGAAATTATCAATAAACTAAACCGGCCGTCACTTGAAGTTAGAAGAGCAAGAGCAAGATTTTTTACTTTTCTATAAAATTGTGAACAACGAAGTAGCCATTCCATCAGCCACAATTAGCAACCTGTTAATCCCCAAATCTTCTTATATGAGCACTAGGCACTCACACAATCACAGATACCGACATTTAGGTGTATAATATGACCCATACAAGTTCTCCTTTTACCCTAGAAACCATCCGACAGTGGGACATGTTGCCTATCACCGCCTGTACAGCAAGCACAGTTGCCATCTTCAAAACAGTTGTCACTTTGCCTGTTGTGCTGCAGGGAATTTCTCGGCAAGCCTAAAAAGAAACCAGTGTACATAGTTTTATCTCTGGCATAATTTTGCTTCTTACACAAGCCTGTACATACAAAACTTTATCTGGCACTATATTGGCTTCTGATCCAAGCTTGTATCATACACAAATTTTTTCACCCAGCGCCAGTACATAATCATCAGTTAGGTTTATCCTAGTATGGTGGAGTACTGTTATCACGAAGAAGAAGAAGATCAAAACTGTGCAAGGTATTTTGCTGATAGTGTCGCGTCCTATGTCTGAGGGTCCTATCACAATGTTAAATATTCTTTCATCGACTTCTACATAATAATGACATATTAACACCAGCAAGAAATAGACGAAATGTTTAACCTAAATCATTTAATGAATATCAAGCTACAAACATTCTTGAAAACCAAGTGACACATAAAACAAAGTGTTTCAAAACGTTTTTGTGTAAAACTGAGCAATTTAAAAACTCTTTTTTTCCCAGAACTATATTAGACTGAAACAAACTTAGTGACAGTGTTGTATGCGCGGCCTCAGTCAACAGTTTCAGGACTGCGCTGCTTAATCCACTTGGATTTATTTCTCCCCCGTTGCGACCTGTGCCCTACAAGGCCCTGCAACGTATCGATTCAGTATCAGATAATTGATGTTGTTTTGTTTGTTCATCCACATATAAGTGGGGTTTAACCTTTCACTTGCTTTTATTACAAAGAAAAAATATTGCATCACATAAGGTAAGACACCGCAAGAGGTCGTCGTATTACTTCCGTCGACAACTGGAGAACTGTCAAGATGAAAGTCTGGGTGTTTTTTCTGTTTTCTGCAATAATTTGCGTTTATGCAGAGTTGCCAAAGATCAGATTTGAGTACAAATACAGTTTCAAGGGGCCGCATATTGTGCAAAAAGATCGCAGCGTGCCATTCTGGGAATATCAAGGAGGTAAACAATCAACATTTGTGCAGATTTGGACACGTGTAATTTAAATCGGCCACGTACATGTATATACTACACTGTACGCGCAATATGGAACAACATTTCGAGAGTTTCAACCATTGTTCATCAGCATTACTGAAAATAGGAAGAAATCTCGATTCATACTTGTTCATAATTCATCTATTTTGTTTTATATTTTGCTGTTGATTTTTGTAATTTAGATAAACCATTTCTTTTTTAGCAGACAGCTTTTATCAATGTGCATTGCAAAAAAAACGTATAATCTTTTAAATGCATTTTTCAGCACATTTATACAAAAAAAATGTTTTCCAGTAGTTAACAGAATCATAAGATGTGTTTCTTTTTAATTGGCCAAAAGAAAAAAAATAATTTGCAAAATATAAATACATTAATTGGAACAGTAGCTGTTTAGTTTATATATAGTGTATATTATTTAAGACTTCAAACAACTACTGCCAATTCAATTCAGAATGATGTCATTGTTTAAACGATGAACTTAATTCTCGTAATTCAATTATAAAAATATAGAAGATATTATTAAATATGACTGTTATTTTCAGATGCCATTGCCAGTGATGACAACATTCGAATCACTCCATCACTGAGAAGTAAAAAAGGTAAAAAAAAACAGAACCTCAACACCCGTTATAAAATATTTAAAAAATGCCAGAATATTCAAGCATTCATTTATTGGTTTGGTTTATTATTGTTAGTCATATTCTTAACTTTGTAGGTTTAATCTTTGATTATATTCTGAATGTACCATAGGGAAAGATCTACATTGTACATTAAATAGCCAGTTGCTGCACCTCGCTCCTTTAAGCTTTCTCCTGCCGCTCTGGACTGGTGATTAAAGTGAAACAATATTAATAAATTAAGGATATTTTTGCTTATATTTGTTTGCAAATGAAAAGGCTAAAATATCCAAATTACAAGGACAAAGTCATTTCTTGGATTAAGCAATAATTAGTAATTGTGTTCAGATTCTGATTGGTCTAGCTTTTCTTAGCAGCATACCTTTTGCGATCTTTTCCTTTTCCTTAATATTTCAAGCAACTTTTAATACAGTACATTTTATTTATCTAGGCTCTGTTTGGACAAAAAGTGCAGCTAACTACGAGCACTGGTCTGTTGAGGTTGTCTTCAAAGTCACAGGACGGGGTAGAGTAGGGGCAGATGGACTGGTAAGAATTGTGTTGCATTTACAAAATCAATGTCACTCTTCAATCAGTTATTTTAATAGCCATTATTGAGCTGCTTTCCTGTGGAGTGACAATAACATTTCCATTAAAAAATAAAATAATAATAAGAACAACAACACACAAATAACAATCATAACCATTGTTGTATGGAATTTTAATTTACAGCCCCTGGTCTGTTGACCACTTTAAAGTTCTCTCTTTCCTATTTACCTGTTTGCTTTCTGGTATGTGGTATTTTTTATTAATTAATGTTTGGTGTTTTAATAATTATTATTTTTACATGCATTTGGATAATTTATCTGTATACTGTACAGTATTTATTGTATATTATATATGACCCAGCCTCGTCTGAAATTGTAGAAGAACAGATTGGTCTTTAAAATACACACACATTTATTTTGTGTTAATATTACGATGAAATTCTAAGTATAAGCATTTCATTTTATAACCTATGTCTAAACTTAAAGTTAAAGATTTTATCCATTTCTTTGTGATGGTTTGATATTTTGACAGTCATCCAACACAATTTGCCCCAGGAAAATATACTGAGTAAAAACTGTCATTATTTTAAATGTTTGATAGGTTAAGGTCACATGGCTCATTGTTTCATGTCAATATTACTCAGCATATGTCATAATGATATGTACTTGAATTTTTTAACCTTATTGTATTGAATGCAATTTATTTGTATTGCATAACCTGAAAAGGTTTGAAAAAGCTTTATAATAAACAACAGTTTGTTGCTGGAACAGTTTTCTTCCAATAATGCAAAAAGTTCCCTTCTGTGTGCATAATAATAACATCCATTTAGATTTTTTAAACTTCAGGATATGTATTTAACAAAAAGGACGGGTCTCAAGATAAAGAATATGATCCAATACTATATTTGTATACACATGTAATAGCCTTATTCTTGTTTAATTTTGTGTGTGATTTAAAAAAAAAAAGTATACTATGACCATTTCTCCATTGTTTCTCCAGGCTGTCTGGTTCACAGAGATGAAGGGTATAGAGGGGCCGGTGTTCGGAAGCAACGACTACTGGAAAGGCTTGGCCGTGTTCTTTGACTCATTCGACAATGACGGACAGGTTGGTACACATCTTTATGTGATCCTGAAATTACAGAGAACAATAATCTGCAGTTTTAAAATTGACTCATTTGATAAAGTTAGACAGGTATTATTTGTTTCCCTATAACAGTCTGTGTTTACAATCCATTGTTCAAACATGTTTTTTTTCTGTTCTCATTAAGAAGATGCCCTAGGCTATTAATATCACTTAAATAGCTGATTTGTAGAATGAAAAATGTATGTTTTGACTTTTGATTTAGGGGGAGTATATAGGCCAGATATTGTGCAAGAAGATAATTTTGCATTTTGTTTTTATATGATAAAACATAACATACATCCTGAAGTGTGCTAAGTTGTAGAATTGCCCTGACCAAAAGAAAAAATGATTATTTATTTCACATATTAAAATAATTTCAAATAAGCATAACTTCTGCTCCTGAATAATACAATTTTTTCTTTGCCCAGATCTTTATATTTTCAACATAAAAGATTCTTAATGCAATTGTATATCTCTTATGATGGTTTTCAAACAATTATAGGCGCATAATCAAAACAACTTTAATCTACTAAAATGATAGGGCATCTTATCTCTCAGATAGTTTGTGATGTTTGATGACATAACATTTCTTTCAATATTTTATGTTACCTTAAGAGAAATGGATTGGCTATATACCTGTGTTAGTATTAGTATTGTTTAACTGGTTTCATACATAAGTTATCCCTTTGTTTCGAAATTGCCAAGACTTAAGTTAGAATAATATTTTACCAAGTTTTTTTAGAGCATTTCTTCCTATATCTATATAATAATGAATATTCCTGGGGTATATGAATGGATTCTATTTCAATAGAAATATTATGACAAAGTTCATTTTTTAAATATTATTTATTGTTTAAAATATGATGCTGTTATGTTTATACAGCCTTTAAATTGATAAATGAATGCAAATGCTTGGAACACCTGTACCCTGCAGGCCAACTAGGAACATTTAAATGTTAATATCTTAAATGCGTTTTATCTTAATATAAGAAAACTGATTTGAAATTGATAAACTATTTCTGCCAGAATTGGGAAGTGAAAAACTAATTGCTTAAAACGGTCTGTACATATGTCTTGTTTTCTTTATTATCCCCCCACCCATCTTTATTATCCGACCATCACAAAATTTTGAAATTGGCGGGGGACTTCAATTCAACAACTTTGCTTGTGAATAGGAAAATGCCTTTACTAAACCATTTTAAGTCTTCAAGTACAAATTCAAGTCTGTGTTTGACTTAACCATATGAAGACTTCTATGTTTAAAAAAAACACTTCTTGACCTTAATATTTTCACATTTGCACAATACTTAATATGTGTTAAAATAAGGTGTGCTGCTTACATAACAATGTCAAAACTGATGTACCCATTCTGTGTTTCCCGATGCAATTTCAAAAGCCTGTATTATTTGAGTGCCTGCATTGCTAACGTTTGATATGTTCTTGTATCTACAGAACAATCCTAGTAACATGGTATGTGCGATAGACACTGTAGTCTACTACTAACATGCTTAACTGACATTGACTGACTAGCGCAACACTGCAGTGCCAACAGCTATACATTTTACTAAATCAATGTATGTTATAAGTATATTAGCCTCACTCTGTGAAAAGGGGGTTTAATACATGTTGGTAAAGTGCTGTCACAGATTAGCCAATGCAGTCCGCACAGGCTAATTAGGGACGACACTTTCCGCCTAAACTGAATTTTCTTCAAGAAGAGTCTTTCTTTAAATAAAAAATACAATAAAAGCGGGAAGTGTCATCCCTGATCAGCCTGTGCAGACTGCACATGCTTATCGGGGACGACTCTTTACGCAAATCAATTAAACCCCCTTTTCACAGAGCGAGGCTCATATGCATTCGAATAGATTTTAAGTCTGAATAGGTAGGTATGTAGGTATGGTATGTAAATATGAAAGGTATCGGGAGGATGAAGCTATTGCATCTGCTTAGCATTTTAGTATCTGCGATTTTGTGAATTGAACGAGTACTTATGAATCAGGGATTCTTTAATTAGATTCAAACAGTGTCATTAAAATGATATTGGAAATAAGCTTTTGCGTTCCGATTGTGTGTGTGTGTGTTTGGAGGGGGAGGGGCAGCTTATCTGGCTGTATTTTAACCATGATCATATATTATTTGTCAATTGGTTGTCAATGAATGCTCAGTGTTGCATTGTCTTATAAAACACCACTGTCCAACAGCACGTTAACATCAATTAGTCTTGATAAATTTGTGTATGTTAACCTTCTTTGTACTTGACATTCTATAATGCATCTTACAGAAAATATATCCTGTGTATTTTAGCTGTGGTGGTTTGCATGTGTTTATGAACTTGTGTAACTCACAAAAATTTGAAATGTATAGGGAGAATATTATTTTAGAAGTACATGTAATAATCGCAAAATCCTGTACAATACTGTGTTTAAAGCTATGGGGATGTTTCTGATAAATACTGCATATGAATGCATGAAGAGAATGAATTAAAATGATGAGGTCTACGCAAAAAGGCTGAATCAATCCAGTGGAAGTAATATATAAGAGAAAGTAGCTCTGTATTGTATACAAAAAGATTGTATGTATATCGTTGACCACTTCATTGCACATTGTGAATACTATTTTCGTACAAACATATTATAAGCCAAAACTTTGTCACTGTGTCTAACATGCTTAACATACCCAAAACTGCTCTTGTATGTATGTTATTACTAAGAACTGTAACTCTTGTATGTATGTTATTACTAAGAACTGTTACTCTTGTATGTATGTTATTACTAAGAACTGTAACTCTTGCATGTATCTCTTTGAGGCTGTGTTTCCATGATTAACTCCCTTGCTTCTTGTGACCCTAATGCACTCATTGCTGTTCAGGCCACCTCTGACCCCTCTCGAGGACTTGTAAGTGTGGTTGTTGTTGTTCTCGTTCTTTGCATTCAGATAGTCTGCTTCGTCAATATATTGTTTGATTTTTCATAGCTTCGCTTAACATGTTTGCAAATTATAAGGGCCAATATACAGGCAGTATTTAACTTACTTTCTTTTTTTAAATGTGTTTCTTTATTTGCTGATATAAGGCATTTTAATGCATTTACTATGTTTTCTTATGGTGCGATTAAATACCTTTTAATTAGGCTACCATTTTATTTTCCATAAAAGTTGGCACACATTTTTTGCCACTTGAACATTGCCAAACCTTTTTTTTCTTGAAATTTTACAAAATTCATGTATTAATGGTTGGTTACAAAAAATACAGGAAAGTGACTAAATAACATGTCTGCTTGTAATTTTTAAGCTTCGGTCAGAATATCGGGGGTAGTTGTTGTAGATTTTTTGTCTTTGGAAAGTGAAACAATGTTGTGTTCTTTTGTTGTAAATTTGCTTTCATTCTTTATAGGACCTTACTTAAATATAAATTTGCCCCTAATAATTAAGTTCTTAATGACATTTTAGTATGCATACATCAAATATAATAGTATTTGAACATTGAATCTTAATATGTGTGGTTGTCAAAAGTTTAACATTAACCTATCAACCAAAACATAAGACCCTGGCCCATTAATCAACATCTGCCTTGTTTAAAATGCCCTTCCTGTTGGTGTTACCCCTGTTAACATGTCAAACTATGTGTAACTTAACTTAAATTGCAAGTTGTTTTTGCTGAGTTCAACCAAGTTTGCGTTGTAGCTGAAATCTAAAGGCATGCATCATATAAATTTTTCTGCATCATGAACACTTCTATGTATCATTTAGTGTTGTTTCTATTAACAAAGGGATTATGTTGTGAGCATACACAATGGAAGTTCTTTTAAGTGATTATGTTATTTGTAGATTCTTACAACAAAACTCCTGTATTTTTTTCATATTTTGGGGAAAGGGGATGGTGCCCAGTTGATGGGGGAATTGCTATCAAAAAGGATTTGTTTAAGATAAGCATGAGCTGGTATCTTGGTTATGAAACATCAGTCAAATTAGTTGATTCAAATGCTTTGCAACAAATGTGTATATGATGATCAAACTTTATTTGATGTAAACAACTGGGATTATATACAACTAATGTGGTCATTTTTTCTGAATTTTGTCTTTTGTTTCCTCAAAGTGAAATTCACTTTGATGGGGTAATTATGGAGGGGGGGATATGTACCTTTTTGAGCAGGGAAATTAAGCCAAATGTTGGCTCCAAATTTGCCCTAAAAATCCAGTGAACCCTAAGCATTAGATTTATGGTAAATATTTGGCTGTAGCAATTTGCTGAAATGCATGACATGCTATTTAAGGTGGCTTCAATATATATAGCTTGCAATGCATGTTGATAGTCATATACATGAACAAGGAGCCTTGCAAACAATAATCTTTGCTTTTTGAGTCACCGATTTACAATATTCTTGGAGGTCTGGGTAGAACAGAGCACATTATACAAAGTTTGTTTTGACCTTTTGGTTATTTTACACAAATATGCCTGTTTGTAGGAAGCAAATATTATGTTGTTTTTTTTTTCATAGAAGATGGATTTTGTTCCATGATACTTCCCTCTTAGTTATTTTTTTGTGTGTAGATGTAATTGATTCTTCAAAGTAACCATGTGTTCACTATATTAATATTTCCTGAAATAGATCTGAAATCGTGAAATCTGTAAATTATGTTTGAAAACCCATTACAACGTGACAAAGGGAAGTAAAATTATTAATTATGTAAGAGATAACACTGTCTTACTTTTATAAACAGTGTGTCTGACGTATTTGTTCATAATAACAACCTTGATTACTTACCGGTACTCACTATTGTGCACTACCAGATTTCAAACTCTACATTCAATATTTATTTACAATCTCTTTTACAATTGTCAGGACAGCTGTGTTCAGTACAGAACCATCATATAAAAAATGAACATTTTATTGCTGTATAGTCAAACAAAGGAAAACATGTGTTCAGTAAAGGCAGTCTGCGCAAAACTGGCTACAAAACGCCAGTCATCTTGATATAGACTTTGTAAACCTATCTGTGTCTAATGTTTTCTGGATTGGCAAGGTGGAATCCCATAAATTATTAAATTTTCAGTGTGTGTCACTAAGTTAATCAAATAAATAAACAGATATGAGTCTCGCTTTGTGAAAAGGGGTTTAATGCATGTGCGTAAAGTGTCGTCTCAGATTGCACAGGCTAAACTGAGACAACACTTTACGTACATGCATTAAACCCCTTTTTCACAGAGCAAGGCTCATTAACAGATATGTTAATGATATTTGTATGTCCATTTGCAGCACAACAATCCCTACATCATGGCCATGGTAAATGACGGAACAAAACAATACGAACACCAAAAGTGAGTGTGTTTGTTTCATATTTGCTTGTATAATGGCATGGCTATCTACATCCAGAATTTTTAGCCATACATATAAGTACAATTAAAAAAACAAAATATTTTTTGTCATTTAGTGTTTGAATAATTCCATTTTGAGATGTGAATTTTATTTTTAATAAAATCGTATTAACAGTTATCATATAAGAGTAAATTAAAGTCAATCGGTCCTGATTGCTGATCACACTCTTGTTTTACACAAATTTTGTATCCGTAAATGGTTCATGACCGAAAACGTGTATTTAATTTTTCTAACATAACTGTCTTGAACCAGAAAAACTGAAAATAATATGATCTCTTCCAATGAACAAAATATTCCTGATTGATAACAGTGTCTGCTTTGTGTTCTCTTATCCAAACAGGGGTGTTAAATTTCCAAAAATTCTACTCACTTGTAAGACAAGTGATTTAAAATTCTAGTTTGCCCTTATGAAATATTTACTTCCATTAACAAAAACTTGGCTTGCTGCAAGTAGAATTTAATGCAGTGTCTGCTCTGTGTTCTAACTAACTCCATTGTCTACTCTTGTATTCCTCACTAAACCCAGGGTCTGCTCTGTGTTGTAACTTACCCCAGTGTTTGCTCTGTGTTCCTGACTAGCCCCCATGTCTACTCTGTGTTGTAACTAACCCCATTGTCTGCTCTGTGTTCACAGTGACGGTATCAACCAGCAGCTGGGAGGCTGTATGAGAGACTTCAGAAACAAGCCGTTCCCCATCCGGGCCAAGATTGAATACTACCAGCATGTCCTCACAGTAAGTTGGTCACTGCTGCTGGAAAATGAGCCTGGCTCTGTGAACAATGGGGTTAAATGCATGTGCGCAAAGTGTTGTCCCAGATTAGCCTGTGCTGTGAGCACAGGCTAATCAGGGACAACACATTCTGCTTTTATTGTATTTTTCAATTAAATGAAGACTGTTCTTGATGAAAATCAAGTTTAGACAGAAAGTGTCGATCCTGATAAGCCTGTGTGTAGAACACTTTTTGCACATTCTTGAAACCCCGTTTTCACAGAGTGAGACTCAAATGTTTCTCATTTTTGATACAAAATAGCATTTGATCAGATAAAGTGGCCAAGAATTTCTAACCATATCTGTTATGAAAGTTGTCGGAATCTTAAAAAATCAAAATTAGAATAAGATGCATTATATGTTATATATATAGATTGGATGTTTCATTCAGTTTAAAAGTAGACTGATGGTGTTCAAATGAAGTATGGAAATAAAGATTTATTTATACTTAAACTTCAAAATATAAATGTTTAAAATATGGTCAGCTTCCTGGCCAAGCTGTTCAAATATTAAAACATGGGTTAAATTTAACCATGGTGAAATTCCTTACATACCTAGATTTTATTATGTTCAGATAATATATCTTGTTTCATAATCAGTACACATTATTGAATATACGGTAGTTCTCCAGGTTCAAGCTTTTTACCAATATATTATTGTTATAAAGAGGGAAAATGTTATTGAAACTTAAACAATGGACGAAGTTGACCATAGTCCTTAATGTTGAACAGGTGTTGGTGATGCAACCCCTATATCATGTACATGATCATTTCAGGTGTTTTTCAACAGTGGTCTCACAAACAACAAGGATGATTTTGAGCTCTGTCTGCGAGCTGAGAACGTGATCCTGCCAAAGTCTGGCTACTTTGGTGTGAGTGCTGCCACTGGAGGGCTTGCAGGTAAGATAGATAACATGTTAACCTAGTTAAAAGAAGTGGAAAGGAATACTATGAAATCTTGTCTACCAATTAAAAGGTAATCATATCAACTAACTAAGGAGAACACTAATTCAATTACAAATGATTAAAATCTATATTTTACAATCAATGGACCAATGAGAACCCTTGTTTCAGATGACCATGATGTGCTTGCCTTCCTCACTCACTCCCTGGTACCGCCTGGTCAGAAGGTGGAGTCCAGGATAGACGAGACAGAGAAGGCCAAGTTTGACAAGGAGTTTGACCAGTACTATGAGCAGCTGGAGAAACAGAAGAAAGAGTGAGTGCAGTTTTGTCTTATTCAGGGCCCTGTGGCCAGCATTCACCAACCAATTCTCAGACTGATGAATAGAGAATGGACTTAGAATCAAGGAAAATACATGAAGCATTTCAATATATACAGCCTACAAATAATAATTATGTCATAAACAAATGGATCTAAATGAATACTTTTGTTTTAGGTGTGTTTAATTTTATGTCATTTGGAACCGTATTATACCATGCCAACATTAATGTTTTAAGAAAATTCATGATTTTTACACAAGTCTATGAATTTGTTGGTGAATGCGGACCAGGGTCATATTTTCATCAATTTCTTGGGAGTAAATTTGGACCCATTCCCAGTAGCAAAAAGTGAATGTATTTTTGACATTGAAATACCCCCATCCCACTGAAAAAGGTAATATAATTAAAAGAAAATCAATGTTTTAAAATTCATCTTAATTTCATCAAGGCAAGGATTTAAAATGCTATTGAAAAGATCTCTGTGCTTAATGTCAAATATGATATCCATTTAAAGTAATTAGATATTTATTGCCTTTAGCAGTTTATATATATTCCTAATTCCCCCTTGTTTAGGTATGCCATGTTTAGATTCCCCCCTTGAACGGCACTTTCCGCATTCGGGCAGGAGCGAGAAGAAATCAATGCCTTGTTATTCTTTACAGAATGGGTTACCTGTAAAGTCATTTTTTTACCATATTTGTACAGGATTGTTTACTCTTCATGTGGTGATATGTAATTGTAAATGTAAGCAATTTCAAACAAACAAACAATCTGTCCCTTTGGGCTTAACACATACATGTGCGTTAAGCGTCGTCCTAGTAGATTAGCCAAAGCAGTCTGCACAGGCTTATCAGGGACACCGCTTTACGCTTTTAACGACTTTTTAGTTTAAAGGAAGTCTTTTCTAAATTAAAATACAGTCTAAGCGGAAAGTGTTGTCCGCACAGGCTAATCTGTAACGACACTACGCGCATGCATTGAGCCCTGTTTTTTCCTCCCCTCTGCAGATACAAGGAGCAGCACCCTGACCAGCAGGACAACTCTGAGAACCCAGAGAACGCATACGAGAATCAGGCAGACCGAGAACTGAGGATGATCTTCGAAGGTAAAATGATGTCTTAGTTAAAAAAGTACAATGAGCCCTTCCGTTGAACCTACTTTTATGAGCTTGTTCCATTTTTTTTTTCAAGTGTCATCTATAGAGCATTCATAAATTATTTTGTACAAAGGATCTTGCAACAAATAGACTCTCCCCACAGGCTAATCAGGGACAACGATTTCCGCTGTGATGGATTTTTTTTAAAGAAAGTCTCTTCTAAATGAAAATTCCCTGATAAGCCTGTGTTGACTGCACAGGCTAACCTGGGTCAACACTTTACGCACGTGCATTAAGCCCAGTTTTCCCAGAAGCCGACCCATTTCACAATGTCTCCTCTTTGCCATTTCAGGCCAGAACTTCATTCACCAGACTCTGAAGGAGCTCACTAAGAGGTTTGATGAGCTCATGGGTCGCCAGGAGTTGGTGCTGTCTCGAGTCTCACAGATGTCTCAGGGGGGAGGCATGGCAGTACCTCAGGGAGGGGTGAGTACATTGTTTGATAGGAGGAGGATTTAGGCAATAGGAATTTTCTCATCTGTTTGAATTTATAATCCCATGATTATCATGATCATGAGACATTGCTTTGTTGCTTTTTTATGAGTAATGCCCCATCAACTGTTATGATCTTGTCCCAGGCCCAGCAGGGAGGGGCTGTACCAATGATTGACACGATCAAGAGACACGAGGTGGACCGAGTGCTCAACTCACAGAATGAACTCATACAGGAGGCTAGGCAGATCAGGTAGGCACAGAGAGAACAAATAACATAGCGGTTAAATGTCCAGACAGGCGAATGTCTTTAGTTTATTGGTTGCAGGGCAAAACCTAACAATCCCAGAACCAATGTCATTGGTATGCATTTGTTAGACTATTACAGTTTGATAATAGGAAAGGTAAAGACTATAAGCAATATGCTTGTAACTTACGGAAGTAAATTGGAGTTACTCTGTCAGTCTGTCTTTCACCATAATCTGTTTTAAGATTCATTAAGCAAACTACTTAATAATTGATTCACACATTCTTGAGTCATTTGCCATTGAACACAGCAGACTAAGCAGTGCATGGAAAGACAAAGTTTTTACAATTTTTAATGGAGAATTTGATTATCACCATTGATTGGTATTAAAACCTGCATCCAATACAAACAAGTATAAGATTCAAATACATTATGATTTCATTGTATAACATTCAATATTCTTTCCAGGAACATAGTGAATGATGTCCAACAGCGTGCCAACATCATACAGAACAGCCTGGGTCAAGGGGGTGCTCAGGTGCAGGGAGGCGGGGCCGGGGGTGGGGTCAACCCTCAGGTAGCGCTGGTCATGCATGAACTACAGGAGAACCTGCGTCTGGTGAAGACTGACGTGTCTCATATGCTCAACAGGCCTCAGGTATGGGATAGACAAAAGTATATAAGCCTCGCTTTGGGAAAACGGAGCTTATTTCATGTACGTTAAGTGTCGTCCAATATTAGCCTGTGCAATATGCATAGGCTTATCAGGGATGACACTTTCTGCTTGTATGGTATTTTTTTTGTTTAAAGGAAGAGTCTTTTTAGCAAAAATCAAGTTTAGGCGTAAAGTGTCGTCCTTGATTAGCCTGTGCGAAGTGCATAGGCCAATCTGGGATGGCACTTTACGCTCATCCATTACGTCCCGTTCTCCAAGAGAGAGGCTCATAGGCAACTTTACCCCATTGATAAGCAAAGCTTGCCCATAAAAGTACGTGTTGATTAACTAACCCAAGTAACTATAATTTATGGCAGAACAATAGTTAAAATGGTGAACTGTTTTTATAAGGTATTTCCTTACTAATATCAAAAAGCCTGAGGTAAATATAGACCTATGCTTTGCTGCTTGTCATATTTGCGTGTGTCGTTGAGTTGGAAAATATGTGCTAATGGAGAACATGTGGCTTGTGAAGACACACATAAATCAGATGTTCAACATACCTCAAATGACGCTTGTTTTTATCTTTTGCCCTATTCGCATAGTTTATTAAATAAATAAAAAAAAATCATAACCATGCTTACCAAAGGCTAGCTTATTTTTGCTTACACTAATTCTGAGATTGTTTAGTACAATGTTGCATGAAATGACAACTCTTGTCAACAATTCTGTATTTTATTCTGTTGTTTCTACTCTCCACAGGCTGCTGGGGGATGTCCACTGCCACCACCTTGCCTTTCCTCCAGTGTGTTCTTTATTGCAATTGCAATACAGCTAGCTATTTTTATAGGTTACATGGTGTATAGGTAAGTGTGCTCTTTGTTGCCATAGCAATACAGCTAGCTATTTTTATAGGTTACATGGTATATAGGTAAGTGTGCTCTTTGTTGCCATATCAATACAGCTAGCTATAATTATAGGTTACATGGTGTATAGGTAAGTGTGTTCTTTGTTGCCATAGCAATACAGCGAGCTATATGTATAGGTTATATGATGTATAGGTAAGTGTGTTCTTTGTTGCCATAGCAATACATCTAGCTTTTCTATATATAGGTTACATGATGTATAGAGTGTGCTTTTTCATAGGGCCAATAAGCCAATTTAACTGTAGATTTAGGATTGCTCATTGTGGCTGTTTAATGCATATTAATGATTTAATTGTAGCCAAATGGTGAGTTCTTTGCCATAAAGCAATTGTCCAATTTAAGTTAAGATTAAGCCGTGTTTGATAAACATAATATGTTGATCTGATTGGGATATGTTATTGTATGATCAAAAATAATGCTGCCAAAAAGCATAAGGGTAGGAAACCAAACCAGATTGAAGACATTTTAGGGCATTAGCTAAATCAAAGGTTTTCATAAACCTGATGCTGTAAATAAAAGTGTTTTATTCATTTTTGATGGAATGCTTGCAGAGATATTTTGAAGAATAAGTGCATTTGAACTTTTGCTAATTTGTGTCGCGTTCTAAGAAAACTGGGCAAAATGCGTGTGCGTAAGTTGTCACCCCAGATTAGCCTGTGCAGTCCGCACAGGCTAATCAGGGACGACACTTTCCGCCTAAACTGAATTTTCGCTAAGAAAAGACATCATTTAAACGAAAAATTCCATAAAAGCGGAAATTGTCGTCCCTGATTAGCATGTGCGGACTGCACAGGCTAATCTGGGATGACGATTTACGCACAAGCATTATTCCCAGTTTTCTCAGAACACGACACATTTAAGGTCTCTTAAACTAAATGATCTGTGTGCTTCAAATAAACATTAACAATTTATTTTTCTTGCTTATTTCAGACAAAACAAAGAGAACCAGGCCAAAAAGTTCTTCTAGTCTACATCACCGCTAGTTACGGCTAATTAATGAATTGCTGATGTCAGGCTCACACTCCTGTAGATAAAGTTACAGGNTTTTCTTTGTTGCCATAGCAATACAGCTAGCTATTTTTATAGGTTACATGGTGTATAGGTAAGTGTGTTCTTTGTTGCCATAGCAATACAGCTAGCTATTTTTATAGGTTACATGGTGTATAGGTAAGTGTCTTATTTGTTGCCATAGCAATACAGCTAGCTATTTTTATAGGTTACATGGTGTATAGGTAAGTGTGTTCTTTGTTGCCATAGCAATAGCAATACAGCTAGCTATTCTTATAGGTAACATGGTGTATAGGTTAGTGTGTTCTTTGTTACCATAGTAATAAAGCTAGCTCTTGTTAAAGGTTACATGTTGTATGGGTTAGTGTGTTCTTTGTTGTCATAGCAATGCAGCTAGCTATTCTTATAGGTTACATGGTGTATAGGTTTGTTCTTTTTTGCCATAGCAATACAGCTAGCTATTATTATAGGTTACATGGTGTATAGGTAAGTGTGTTCTTTGTTGCCATAGCAATACAGCTAGCCATTCTTATAGGTTACATGGTGTATAGGTAAGTGTTTTCGTTGTTGCCATAGCAATACAGCTAGCTATTCTAATAGGTAACATGGTGTTTAGGTAAGTGTGTTCTTTGTTGCCATAGCAATACAGCTAGCTATTTGTATAGGTTACATGGTGTATAGGTAAGTGTGTTCTTTGTTGCCATAGCAATACAGCTAGCTGTTTTATAGGTTACATGGTGTATATGTAAGTGTGTTCTAACTTTGTACATAAATATGACTAGGAAAAGACTTAGGAAAAATAGCTAAAGACTGCTTCCATTACAATAACATGGCTATTCTTATAGGTTACGTGATGTATAGGGTCTGCTTTTTCACAGGGTCAATTAGCCAATTTAACTGTAGATTTAGGATTGCTCATTGTGGCTGTTTAATGCATATTCATGATTTAATTGTAGCCAAATAGTGAGTTCTTTGCCATAAAATCATTGTCAAATTGAAGTAAAGATTAAGCCGTGTTCTATAAACATAATATGTTGATCTGATTTTGATATGTATGATCAAAAAAAAAAGGGTGCTGCCAAAAAGCATTAGGGTAGGAAACCAAACCAGATTGAAGACATTTTAGGGAATTAGCTTAATCAAAGGTTTTCATAAACTTGATGCTGTAAATAAAAGTGTTTAATTCATTTTTAACGGAATGATTGCAAAGATATTTTGAAGCATAAGGGCATTTGAACTTTTGCTAGTTTGTGTCGGGTTCTGAGAAAACTGGGCAAAAAGCATGTGTGTAAATTGTCATCCTAGATTAGCCTGTGCAGTCCGCACAGGCTAATCAGGGATGACACTTTCCGTCTTAACTGAATTTTCGCTAAGAAGAGACATTATTTAAACGAAAAATTCCATAAAAGGGGAAATTGTTGTCCCTAATTAGCCTGTGAGGACTGCACAGGCTAATCTGGGATGACGATTTACGCACAAGCATTATTCCCAGTTTTCTCAGAACACGACACATTTAAGGTCTCTTAAACTTAATGATCTGTGTGCTTCAAATACACATTTACAATGTATTTTTCTTGCTTATTTCAGACAAAACAAAGAGAACCAGGCCAAAAAGTTCTTCTAGTCTACATCACCGCTAGTTACGGCTAATTAATGAATTGCTGATGTCAGGCTCACACTCCTGTAGATAAAGTTACAGGCTCCATGAAACCTGGGAAGGACTTGCCAATCACATTGCCTCTTGTCAGACATCAGAGCCCGTATTCACCAAACAATTCTTAGACTATAGTCCAAGAATTAAGAATATACTCAAAATTGGACTTTTCAAGAATTGCTAAAAATTTTAGTCAAACTTGGCATTAACTGCCTCAATCTACATTATTCTTCATATAGAACATGTTTTTAATGACATAATCATCTGTATATATTCAAAGGCGGGACTTTTTTTCTTGTTTCTAAGTCTGTTCTTTTTTCTTACCGGTAAGTCTAAGAATGGTTTGGTGAATACAGGCCTCTGTCAATCTGTCAGACACACATGTTTGTTGCATGTGAATATTTTAAAATACATCAGGTCTGTCAGACAATTATTTTTTTATCAGATTTTTTAGATTTTTTTTACAGGTTTCTTGGAGTCTGAGAGTACATTATTGAATTGTATTTTTATACTTTATATACACATTTCAGATATATTTTAAGTTCTTAAAACAGATATATATTTTGTTCTAAAAACAGATTTATTAAGTTCTTAAAACAGATATATTAAGTTATAAAAACGTTAATCAATAATTGCTTTGTGATTTTTATGAGACCCTATGATGTTTATGCAAACTTTTTAGCTAGCATTTTGAAATATGATGTGCAAATCTATTTTCTCACTTGTAGTACGGATGTATATAAAATCGATTTAGTTTTTGTGAAACACCTTTTTCTGGATATCAAAATTATATTTATATTGAAGAATATTATGTAAACTAGCAATTGAGAATAGTATAGGGTTAAACTGTGATTCTGAGACTAGCGATGCATTCTTTTGCTTGTTTAACATGTATAGAAATATATAGATCTATTTTCAATTTTATAATTCACACATGATTTTGATCTCTGTGAAGATCTTCATTAAATGTCATGCAGGAATCAGATAATGCTTGCTGTAGGTTTTGTTGTAAATACTTGTTGAATGGATGGGAAGGTGTCATTAAAAAAAATCGCTGCACGAAACATTTATTTAAATTATAAATTATATATTATTGAAAGTGCATATGCATTTTGTTTTTGTTCTCAATATCAAAAGGTCTTTTTATGTTTTGTTTTTAATTGAGAGTCACTTCAAATAAAAAATGTATTGATTATAAAATAGTTTAGAATAAATAATGAGCTTCTTTTATAATTAAATGGGTGTGTAGGAAAAAATGTTTTAATAACTACTGCTTAAAACTAATTTTTACATCTCTTTAATTTTCCTGGTGGATGGTTTTTATATGGAATCAATATTGTGTGTGTGTGTGTTTTTCATTTTAGCAGCGTGGAAATAATGTACTTTCTTGGCAGATATATACATCAAAATATTGAGATTATCTCAAGAATCAAAAATAATTGTGTTATTCAAAGAAATGTATTTAGAATTAGATTTAGTTGACTATTCTATTGTTTACTTAATAACTAATGAAATGGTGTTCCAAAAGTGCTTGATGGTGGAATTCGGTTGTACAATTCTTCATAGATATAAATTATGTACTTATTAATGTTTTATGTAAATAAGCTAATATATAAATTATGTACTTGTTTAAATTTAATGTAAAAATAAGCTTTTATTATGTAAGTTGCCTTGAAAGTAGTAAAATTATTTCTGTAAGAACAAATTTTTCTTTGTCATTATTTAGTGTTAGCATTTTATTGATTCTGCAATTTATGTTATTGATGTTGTTAACCCTCTCCTACTCTGAAGCAAAGTGAACATGGTAACCGGTATTTGCAACCAGCGCAAAACCAGATCAGCCTGCGAGTAACTCAGGTCTCATGCTGTATTCTGCTCATTAGTATCTTAGGGGTGGAAATTAAGCCTTACAACCTTGAATATCATTAGAAAGGTCTTTAATATAATTTGAATTTCGAAGGCACTACAAACATGTCAAAATGAATATCTGAGTAAATGGTTTAACAAACTGTATGTTAATATTGTTACAAGAAACTTTAAATATTCTTTTTTTTAAATAAGTCAAGAAATTTATTTTATAAGTGAATGAAAACGTAACAATACAAATATGCATTTGTTCAAAATTTAAACAGGTTTACCTGTGTACTGTATCATATTAAATACAAATTGTTTTAGGAAATCATCATTTACAATCACAAAAAATGCTTTTGCATTGTACTACCAAAGTAAATAATTTCACTACTTTCAGGCAAGATTGTTTTGGCTGTAAGTGTGGTTAAAGGTTTTCTTATTCTCTTCATTGCTATGAATTGCACACTGTAAATCATTCCACGTTTAAATGTCATATGATTATTATAGGACATCTTTGATTTTACTTGCCCAACCATGTTTCAAAAGTATTACATCTTGTACATGTACATGTCCTGATTTGCTGCCATTAATGCCAGTTATTTGTGTATAGTGCTTGATAATTGGTAAATTATTTAAATATGAATAATGGAGTGCTATTTTGTGGTATATCACCTTTGGATATTGGTTTCGAGCTTATTAACGTCTATTGCATTTTTCTGATGATGATCTTTTCATTATTATGTATGAAACATTTGTTTAACACTCATTATGTAAACCACTCAGGTTAATATGTATTTGTATAAGAATACGAAATATTACCAAGAAATGTTGCAGTATTAAAAACATACTCATGAGTGAATTTAATTGAAGTACTGCTATGACATATGTAATTTAATTAAATGAAAAAACAACAATTACTTTGAAAAAAAAGTCTTTTGTTAGGGGAAATACTGTTGATATTCACTTTTAAATCACACACTGAGGAACATATGCTTTTAGTGTGATACAAAAATATATCGAAGAGCTTTTGTTGTGAAATTGCATGAACATTTCTTGCTTCATATATTGAAACCTATTTCAGATTTATAAATTAATCGTTCAGATACGTCCAAACCATTCAGCATTTTGTTATACAGGCTCTTAAATATCGAGTTTTTTGTATTAGATATGTATATTAAATTATTATAAGACGCATCTTTAATTTGAAATTAATGTATTTAAGTGTTAACACATAATAAACATGCATGGTTTTCCGATAAACCTATTGCCTGTATTGAGCTTCTGTATGTCTGCACACATGTTTTCATTGTACCACGCCATGTCGAGCAGGAACAGTTCTGTATTAGTTGTTTCTTAATGTGTATGATTCTTTATTGTTACACATTCCGTTTTCTGAACATGTGTGTTGCTCAAAGAAATCGTGTTTTACCCCACCAGCAGTATGTATTATTTAGTTCACATGATTCTTCAAAGAGTTCAGTTGAATCATAAAACACTAACAACATTTGAGTATTATCAAATATTACATGTGGTTGCATGTTATTTTATAGGAAGTGTTGTATTAAATGCAAGCTTGTATCACATTTATTAGTTAAATACGTCTTAGGTATGAAAAAAAAATTAAATTGGTCTTTTATATTATTCACTTATAACAAAATGAGTTTGTTTCGTTTTGGTTTTCTCTGTATTATTAATTATTTTAGATTTCAAGTACCATCTTTTGTTAGTTTTTTTCTTTATTGCATATTAACTTTTTTCTGTATGCTTTTGAACTAGTCAATCTGTCATTTACATCTGTAATATATCATGTCAATTGTCAATTCGATAGTTTATTTGCATATAAGGCTTCCGGCATCATGTAGATGTGTGTTTGTGTATTTCTGACACATAACCGGTACAAATAAACAAATTAATATATTGAAATGTAGATATATTTTAACCAGATTCTACCCAACACGACCATAAAACCTCTTTATTTATGGCAAATCTCATTTTCATGTAGTATATATATATATGTCACTACATGAAAATGAGATGTGTGAGCCATTTGGACTAGCACGTGAAGTAAAATGTGCTCTTTTTTCCCCTTAAATAAACATGTGTTCATGGACTGTACAATACATATCGTTACTGACCAAGACATGTGACTGTGACTTGAAATTGCCTGAACGATTATCGCTTCTCCCACTTAATCACGTGGCTCAGCGGTTAGCAAACCTAGACAAGCTAACACCCAAGTGGCTTCTTTGCCTATAGATAACGCGATATTCCGGATGATTTTATCAACCCCAATAAAACTGGTAAAAGGGGTTTGTGTCATTTATTTATTATGCAAATGCAAAAAAAAAGTTTTTAAAGAACAAAAGCTAGTTATAGCGCGTATTTCGGTACGTTAAACACGCTTTTAACCGCTTGCGGAATTCTAACGTGTTACTACGTGTAATGGTGGTATTAATAATAAATTAATGTCCAAAACTTTAAGTCTTTTATGATAAGCCTACTAGCAAACAAAAAAAATGCTGTGAAATTAGTTTATGTAAAAAACAACATATTTTATGCAAAACAAATGGACGAGGCTTCCATGGCACTAGTGTAAGGTGTTTCATTAATTTCAGCATGTTAATACAAACATAGTATGTTCTTATAAATAGTTAAGTTCATGTCTGTAATGTCATTTTGACTGTTTATAAAATTAAAAGTTCTAATGTTAGTTAGATTTTAGAAAGTACAACTACAAACCCTTCATATACATTATCAATAGAGAATGTATTCATCTTAATATGTCAGTAATGTGGATTACATAATTCTGCTCTTACACAGATGCGCCTTTTAATTAAACTCCTTTGATATGTATGTGAAATGTATTGGTACGGGTCTAGCGTTATGGGTCAATAACTTCTCGTGTAATTATTATAAAAAAAATGGTAATAAGCATGTCATATACGTACATACATGTTTAATTTTTAAGTCTTATTGTTTGTATGTACATAGCAGATATTTAAATGATAAGATGAAAACGTCTAGTTATGACACGCAAGTTTGCGACATACGTGTTTATTCTATTGTACTAAATCTTGTGCACAATTGTGTTAGCGTTAATTATTTTTTCCATACTCATTGATGATATAATATGGCATGCGCAAAATCATAGCAAACCTTTGAAAATTTATGCTCGAAATACAATCTTGATCTTTACTGACAGTCTCTGTGGTTGCTTGCCTGTTTAAATGTGGTGCTTGCATTTCATTTAAGTGTATCGCATACATAGTTGTCAAGGAAAGATGAATTGCAATATAAATAATTATAAAATGAATTAACAAGTTTGTTCAACTTCAATTAAATAAACATCTACTGATTTGTTTCATATCTACAACATTTGCTGATGGTATATGCAATTTTTTTCTAAATAATGAGAAGCTGGATAAACAAGACTATTGCCAAGCAATATTGTCCCCTACCGGTGAAACTCCACCATTTTCAGCAATATTTCTAGTCTTTTTGTTGCCATATCAACCAGAATTATTGACGTATGAACAAAATGAAGTGACGTGCATAATCTCCATATTGCCATCTGTCCATGTTTCAAGTTTCATGAAAAAATATGAAGAACTTTTAAAGTTATCGCAGGATCCAGAAAAGTGTGACAGACTGACTGACTGACTGACAGACAGAGCGCAAACCACCATAAGTCACCACCGGTTCACCGGTAGGGGACAATACAAGTCGCAACTGATTAAACTACGGCGACAAAGAGGTGACACGTGCGTACGTGTTACTCATCACATGTCAACGTGTTTTCTTCACTTGCGCACGGGTTAACAATCTCATGCACACGCATTAAATAAAATAGGTGTCCTGTCAACTACATCCGACCGTAAAAAAAACCCAATTAATACGTTAAAAGTAAAATCACATTTCCAGTAAAGCAATGTTAAGAATGTCATTTACATAAAACACGCATTAAATAAAATAAAAAAAGGCATACAACAATGCACCACGCGATCTGTTTGCCGTATCAGAATATCCTTATCAAATGTTACAGGTGCATATCGACTCTGGCGTTTGACAAATGTAGCCGTTAGGTCGTTGAAATGAGAATTACAACTGAACGTGTACGCTTGTCTTAGTATTTTGATAATGAACAGCATCAATTTGATGTACCTTTCACAGAAGGAACTCATGAACAAGGGCGTACTTTTTCAGGAGTGGTGTACGTCCAATGCCAGCGAGTGTTCGTTAATTGCTAGCACCATACCTTTGTGTAGAGGCTCCATTATCAAGCACAGTGTTGAAACCGAACTAATGTTATTAACACACATTAAGGACATATCACTTTCTGAAATTGTCAGAAGTGGTGGGGTAATGTAAAAATAATAATTCCTTATATTAACATTCTATATCAAGTTTGGAACAATATGCATGTAATTAAAATAGCATACTTCAGTCATACATGAACCAGTTCTAATGAAATCTTTCGACAAGAGAAAATAATCACATTTTTTTCACCTCATAAACCACTTTCTTCTTGGCGACCAAAGAAAAACTTTGTGAAAAAAAAACAAAAAAAAAACAACATTAT
>VMBQ01006213.1:12839-54942 GCA_007657795.1 Dreissena rostriformis | reverse complement strand
TTAACCCTTTGCATGCTGGGAAATTTGTCGTCTGCTAAAATGTTGTCTGCTAAATTTCTAAAATTAGCATTTTCTTTGATTTTTTTTCAAAGAATACTATCAGAATAGCAAACAGTTTGGATCCTGATGAGACGCCACGTTCTGTGGCGTCTCATCTGGATCCAAACTGTTTGCAAAGGCCTTCAAAATCCGGTTCCAGCACTCGAAGGGTTAAAAATTGGGTCCAAAGACTCACAGCCTGGTCGCCAGGTTTCAGCATCATTGTCGGGGGGTCAAGCAGGAACGTCTCGCCCTTGCTGTCGTGCAGGAAGCAGAAACTGATGTCCGCGTCAAGGGGGGACGTGTTCTTGACGCACAGCGTCTCCATGTGCTCAGGGAACCTGCCTTCTTTGTACCTGGGAGAAGAGAAACAGGGATCACAAAGCTCCTTAAGGTCCCCACCCTTTTTTTATATAAAATTTAATTTTGCAGATTAACTCCGGAATAGCGAATTTCCAGTTAAGGGTTGCCATGAAAAATTAGGGTCGGTACAGTTATTGGAAACAAACAACTTTTTTTTTAAGCCAGGGAAGAAATTTATTTAGGTTTGTATTTAATTAAATGAAAATTTAGGATTAAATTAAGGTCTTAATGGTGGCATTGTTTCAAATCTGATGATTTATGCAAAGTATATTCCACATAATAACAAGAGATGTGTTTGTCATAAACACAATGCCCCCTACTGCACCGCTTTGAAATAAAATTTCCATATTTTTACTTAAAGTTCCATATTTTGACCTTACAGTTCCATATTTTGACCTTAAAAGTTTTGGACAGACAGACAGAATGACAGACAGACAGGTCCAAAACAATATCCCCCCTCTTCTTCGAAGAAGGGGGCATAAAAAAGATTACAGTTATAAATGTTACGTCTAAAATTGACACAAGATACAATGACAATGACCTTCTTGACCTAAATATGTCGAAGAAAAACGATCATCATCATGAGAGTGATTTTCACTTAATGGTGTAAAATATCAAGACGTATTGTACCTGTCTCTGTTCCTGCCAACGAGGAGTGGTCCAAACTCAAACATCTCCGAGGTGAGTATATACTTCTTGTGTACGATCTCTTCAGCCTTCTTGCTCTTTTTTCTGTGCGGGAACACAATTCTGAAAAAGGCCACAAGACAGTGTTACATGTATTCAGTGAAAATTGAGGATTGATTGTAAAACTATTAGAGCCTTGCTCTGTGTAAACTGGGCTTACTGCATGCGCGTTAAGTGTCGTCCAAGATAAGCCTGAGCAGTCTGCGCAGGCTAATCAGGGGCGGCAATTTCCGCTTTTATGAAATTTTCCGTTTAAACGAAAATCCAGTGTAGGCGGAAAGTGTTGTCCCTGATAGGCCTGAGCAGACTGCACAGGCTAATCTGGGATGACACTTTACGCACATGCATTAAGCCCAGTTTTCCAAGGATGCAGCTCATTACATCTGGTACAGAAATGTTCAGCACATACATAAGTTCTGTCAACAATCATAAAAACAATATTTTTGTCTGAGATATAAATAACCACTTTTAATGGTAAATTGTAGACTTTGTGATGCTGCAATTTCATGTGTTATTATCAGAACCTCCCTTTGGTGCACTGCAGTCAGATTGAGCCCCCAGCCCCAAAGGCTAGAACTTGGTCTTATCAGAGATCTTACAACAAGTTTAAGTCATGACTGAATTTGTAGCTTCACAAAATCAATGTTCATGATATTGTTGAAATGAAGGAGTCTGGTCAATTACAGATCATAAACTAAAGTAATTATAGATGTTGCTGCATAGTGTTCAAAAATAAATTGTAATTTAAATTTGTTTTACGATGACTTTACAATGTTTTGCAAGGGGTGCTCAATAACAACACAAGAGTGCCATTGTCACAAAGATAGACAAAGTCTCAATTGATCTCTCTTATTTAACCTTTAAGCTTAAATTGTAACCATGACCTTCGACCGAGAGATTTGCTCATAATGTGCACCACTCAGTATGCTTAAAGCCACTTAAAAGTTTTTTCAAAATCCTTCATTTGCTCAAGACAATGTTTTGACCTTTGACCATGATTTGCTACATTGTCCTTAGACCTTGTGACCTGTTTTATTTGCGCAGCACCTTGATCACTTCTGCCAAGATGTTTTTTTTTTAAATCCATCCATGCTGGACAAAGTTATGCTCAAGACAAATTGTCAAGTAAAGTTTTCCTAAATTTGACTTTTGACCTGAATTGTGACCTGGACCTTGGACCAAGGGACAGCTTCTTGCACGAGACACTCTCTCTTTCTCACCTTGCTGATCACTTATGGCAAGTTATGTGAAAATCAATCAATGCTGGTGAAAATAGGTTTATTTGACCTTTGACCTTAAATTGCGACCATGACCTCGGACATACAGACTTGTTCAGGACATTCTGTCTCATCATCTGATCATTTCTGCTAAGTTATTTGAAAATCCATCATTGTTTGACACAGTTATATTATGGACAAAATTTAAAATATACATTTCCTAAATTTGACCTTTGACCTTTATTTGTTACCTTGACCTTAGACCTAGGGATCTTCTGATTGCACACATCAATCTGTCTGATTATGCTTATCCCTTAGGGCAAGTTATATGAAAATCCATCCACGTTGAACAAAGTTATACTCCGAAGAAAGTGATAAGTACCCAAAGTTCCCAAATTTGACCTTTTGGCATTGAATGTGACATTGAATTGTGACCTAAGGCCTTAGACTTAACGCGCAACACTCCATCTCATCATGATGATCCCTTAAGGCAGGTTTTTTGAAAATCCATTCATGCTGGACAAATTTATGCTCAAGGCAGATATTTTCCACAGCAGCCCTCCACAGGCCTGAAACTGGGCGCAGATCTTACCTTGGTTCCCGGCTGATGGTTGGGAAGGCACAGATGCCTCTACAGTAGACCTGGTACCGGCGTCTGGTGCCTACGATCTCAAAGTTCATCGTCTGGTCAAACTGACCTAGTTCCTCCGACTGGAAACGTAGTCGCAATGTTTTCTCGCCGTTCGCAGGAATTATCCAACGGAAAATTGTCAGTCTGAAAGAATATGTATTGGGCTTTATTAATCAATGTCTAATCTCATTCTCCAGCAAAATTATTTAACGTAAAATTGCCTGTCTGAAAAAACATGGCTTTGCAATTGATGTTATTATTCTTTGTTTTTTTATGATAAAATACCGGGATACATAAATAATGTAGAACGGTGCGCATGAATGTACTTTCTACTTCTAGGTTGGATGAAAAACGGTAGAGGACTAAAATGTATATTATTGGATGATTCTATATTTGCCACATGTACAACCATTTAAACAATCATCTCTGTGCACCTCTTTCTGTAATTATCTTCTTCTTGTCACAACAAATAAAGCTTGAAAATCAACAAACAAAAATTGAAACGTCTAAGCAAAAAAAAAAAAGAGTTCTAAATAAGAGTGTCAATGAAACTGAACGTCTGAGATTACAATAATCAAAAAATACATTTCACACATATTGTTACAATAACAGGCAGTCTTTGTTGCAGCATCATATAACCAGAGATACAAATACAAACAAGAGCGCCATGATGGCCCTGAATCGCTCACCTGGTCATCAAAGTGCATAAATTCATTTTTAGGAAATGAGTTGAATTATATATAATCCCAACCCAGATTCAATCAAGATAAACATTCTGACTAAATTTCATAAAGATCTGATAAACTGTGACCTCTATCGTCTACAGGAAGTTTTACTATAATTTGACCAGATGACCTACTTTATGACCTCAGATGACCCATATACAATCCCAAGCCAGATTTCATCAATTAATACATTCTGACAAAATTTCATTAAGACGTGATGAAAACTGTGACCTCTTTCATCTACACAAGGTTTTACTAGAATTGGCCCGGTGACCTAATTTTTGACCCCAGATGACCCATATACGATCCAAAATCAGATATTATCAAGATAAACATTCTGACCATATTTCATTAAGATCAGATGAAAACTATGACCTCTATTGTCTACACAAGGTTTTTCTATGATTTGACCTAGTGACCTAGTTTCTGACCCCAGATGACCCAAATACAATCCCAATCCAGATTTCATCAAGATAAACATTCTGACCAAATTTCATAAAGATTGGATGAAAACTGTGACCTCTACTGTCTACACAAACAAATTGTTGACGGACAGAAGGATTGACGCACGCACGATGGACGCCGGACATCACACGATCACATAAGCTCACCGTGTCACTTCGTGGCAGGTGAGCTAAAAACAACATAACTGCAGAAATATAATTGCTAAGTAATATATATCCATACACAGTTACATTGTTTATTACCAATATATCAAAAGCTGAAAACTGACCAATCACACAGACCTAAGTACTACATTGTAGCTCTAGAAATGGCATGGGGAAATGATGGCGCCACATTTCTAAATTCCCCAACTACTGGCATGTACTAGGTTGTATTTGGATCACAGTACTAATTGGAGAAAGAATAAGACTTTGCATCAACTTCATTTTGATGCTTTTCTTACACCAAACTATGAATTTCATGTTGTTTATGTAATTTTGAGACTCGCTTTAAGAAAACAGGTTTTAATGGATGTGCTTAAAGTGTCATCCCAGATTAGCCTGTGCAGTCTGGAATTTTGCTAAGAAGGCACTTCTTTTCAACAAAACAAGAGCACCGCATAACGGGTGCCAACGCTCCGCTGTGGGTGCTTGGATTTTGTTTTTTTGACCTTTTACCTTGAAGGATGACCTTGACCTTTTCAACACTCAAAATGTGCAGCTCCATGAGATACACATGAAAAAAAAGAAGACCTTTGACCTTGAAGGATGACCTTGACCTTTCACCACTCAAAATGTTCAGCTTCATGAGATACACATGCATGCCAAATATCAAGTTGCTATCTTCACTATTGCAAAAGTTATGGCCAATGTTAAAGTTTTCGGACGCCGCGGACGGCGGACAAGTTGGCTATGACGATACCTCAGGTTTTCTTCGAAAACAGCCGAGCTAAAAAACAATACAAGCGGAAAGTGTCGTCCCTGATTAGCCTGTGCACACTGCACAGGCTAATATGCACATGCATTAAGCCCGGTTTTCCCAGAGCAAGGCTCATTTGTACTAATATATCGATATGTTTGGTTTATTACCAGTAAGCATTTTCCATTAAAACTGTGTTTTGTATTTGTAAAGTCCTCAACCTTGTTCATGTACACATGCACATTATTTCTGTTTTGGGGGAAAAGTTATGAAAAAATATATCAAATAAAATCTAATGATGCAAATATATACTGGCATGTTACAATAATAACTCGCAAAATTAATCATTAAAAATTGTGACACAGCATAAATTCAAAGTATTGTTAAACTCACAAATTTAAAAGTCAATGTCTTATTCAAACTTCACATTTACGTGCTTTAATATAATTGGCTACTATCTACTTATTTCTATATGGGAACTGTGTGCTAAGGGCAAACTAAGACATTTAAAGCTGGATATCTATCTTAGTAGCCAACTAGAAAACGTGATAAATGTGTGGGAAGGATTAGTCAAAATTAACATGTTATTAATTTCATGTCAATACACATTTTCAACCTCAGTATTGTTTTAAATCAACAAAATTTTCCAACAAATGACTTGTATTTTCTTGGAAACTCATACAGTCACAATTATTTGTATTCTGTATACAATTTTCTGAATTTTACTTAAATACAACTTTGAACTAGCAAATGACAGTTAAAGTACAAAAAAGGCTAAGTCCCACCAAAATTAGAAATAAGTTAATTCATAAAGCAACCTCTTTTTATTTGTATAAAACATACCTGGAATACAATAAAGTGTTGTTTTTTTTCAATTATTCAGTAACAAGCGTAATCTTATTCTATGTAAATGTATCAAAAAAGGTTCATTCTATTCATGGATTGGAAATGGGGCAACAGTTGAAAATAGAGCAAGTCATACTTTTTAAGACAGCCAAAAAAAAGTACATAGGTACCAAAATGTGTAATATGATTTATTTTTATTTTTTTATTTTACAATTTAATTGCGTTAATGTTTGAGCAGTTGGCCCAAAATTCATTTATAAACTTAAGTCTTTTTAATTTTCTGAAAGTCAACACCATTCTTAAAACAAGCTTATTATAAAATAATTGATAAGCCAACTTCAGTTAATTAACAGACTTAAGATTCTTGTTAAACTGCATGGGTCCAGAACTATGGATTATTAGGTAAAATTGTCATCTTGCTATATCTTCAACAAGAAATGTGCATGAGTAAACTAAACTGGTATTTCATAATTATATTATAAATTGCTCCGGAATTTCTGTTACTTTTCAAGATGGGGTATAAAAAGGGCGAAACCACTGTGATTTGTTTGCGACACAAATTAGTTAAGTTTTCACAATTATAGATTATAGATGATGAAGTCTTTCAAAGCAGGATAAAGTGTGTTAGCTGCAAACTCACTTCCATACTTACTTAAGTGTTTTACTGTCAGTGGTAGACATTGCATCACCTGCGGTACTGTAAATTACGCCAAAACCACACACATTTCAGTCAATTCACTACTTACATCTATTTATTAAAACCCACCAATCAGCTTGATTCACTGATATTAAATGAACCAATCACATCAACTGATATGATAGCCCACCACCAATCAGATTTAAACAATGAATCTGTTTCAGCCAATCAAAATCAAATCACAAATTTGTTAAAAGCATCCAATCAAAATCTTTGTTAAACAGAACATAAATCAAACTCACGACATAGAAAGTAGTAAAGAACTTTAATATTACGAAATATTGAAGTTGATCAATTACATTTTTATTGGTTGGAAAGGCTGAATATTGTCTTACAATTTACAAATGGTGACCAAATCATACATCTGCATGCCAATGAAGAAAACTTGTAGCTTACAACTAATTATTCAACGGGAACTAGTCATTTTTCCATATATATCAATTTTGAATTATATTCTATGAATCTTCAGGGTCTAACTAAACTGTTTGTTTCTGGAGTATTGAACTAATGGTAACCACAAAATGGTGGTTCGGGATATTACAAATATAACATGCATACAGAACGATATAGGTAAGAAAGTCATGCAATAGGGTGCTTAACATTTACATGTAGGTGAGTTTACATGTGATTTAAGAAAATATATGTTTTTATTGTATTTTCAAAGAAAAAAGGTTGAAAAGTTAAGATGCACACATAAAATGTCAATAGTGTTATGAACATAAGCTAAAAAAGTTCGCTAAAAAAGTTAAGAGACTTAAGACAATAAACACATTTAGAATCAAATAGTTAGTAACATTTAATGGAAAAAATAACTTAGTGCAGAACAATCAGCAATAAACAATACAAGAAAAACGATCAACAAACAACAAATACCCCTAAAACCATGTAATTAACCTATAGAGAAATGATAAGCAAATCAACATACCTCAGTGCATCCCCATCAGAAATAGGCGTGGTCTGTCCCGGGGGTGGAGAAGGTGGCCCAATCGAGTTTCGACGTGATCCCTTAGAAGCCGTCTTCCTTTCAGCGCTTCTTTTTCTTTCCTTCTCTTTTGTTGTGTCTTTTTTATCTTTGTCCTCCTTTTTATCTTTGGCTCCCTTTCCTTTTGTTGGGGTTGGATGATCATCTTTGACTTTGTCAGGAGTCATAGATTTCTCTTCTTCTACTTCAGACTCTTTCGTTTCGATCATGCCAATATTTCTGCAAAACCACATACAGAGTTCATACATATCAAAATGTAAGATCACTAATTTTAAATAACATTTAAGAGATCCCAAAAAAGGCAAAACTAGCAAGGTACACATTAAACATTTTCAAAAATTGTCACAGTTTAAATGTTGCAAATGATTGTGTTTAAGTGAGGAACCAAGAAAATGTCAAGCTTTAATAAAAAAATAATCTCAATAGCAAAAGAAATAAGGATTACAGTTTTTCATACAATTATTTATATCTGCTGTGCAATACAAACATGACATTTTTTTATTTAATTTTTTTAAACAACAACTTTATATTTGTATAAATGCAATAAAAATACACTATTATTTTTTAAAACAAACTTACGGATCATCTGGTGATGAAGCGATGAACAAATATCGACCTCCAAACTCAGAAACAGGTGGTGCCCGGCGTTTTACGGGGTATGGAACCACACTGAAGTTGGCGGGCGGGGGAATCGGGGGGCCACGGGGTCCTAGACCCAGGCCGTCCAAAACCTGTAGGGGGAAATGGGCAATATCATGTAAGGCAAACAAGATGTTTTGTTTTTAGTTTTGGATTGTTCAATCCACACCCCCCAAAATTGTCAACAAATAATTTGTCATACATGCCAGAATTTTTAAGGTCNATGTAAGGCAAACAAGAGGTTTTGTTTTTAGTTTTAGATTGTTCAATCCACACCCCCCGAAATTTTCAACAAATAATTTGTGCACAATGATTAACATAAGAATGCCCAATAACATCATCAACACACCTCCTCAACAGAGGGTAGCTTTCCAGATTCCTGGATTTTTGCGCTTGGCCAGGAAGTTCTGTCTGTGACGTCAATGACGATGTGTGGGACCCCGATGACGTCTTCCTTCTCAGGCGTCGCATCAGGAACGTCTTCACCGTCACCTTCGCCACCCTCCAGTGCAGCTTGACGTGCCGCCTCAGCCGCCTACAGATTGAAAAATGCTTTGCTAATTACAATTTCTGAATAATTCAAATTAGATTCATTTATCACAGTGTGGGTGTTCTGTGTCTCAATATCCCACAGCTAAATGATTTTATAGAAGGAACCTCTAGGTGTCATGTAAACTTATGCTTTACATGCCTACCAGCCTTTACACTGTTACTTCATGTACATAGCGACTACTTTTTTTGGCCTTTCACTTCCAGCGAGCCTTGCCGTGTAAACCTTTCTTCAACTTGTCGTATAA
The DNA here is from genome assembly GCA_007657795.1 of Dreissena rostriformis. Lineage (NCBI taxonomy): Eukaryota > Metazoa > Mollusca > Bivalvia > Myida > Dreissenidae > Dreissena > Dreissena rostriformis. The sequence continues at coordinate 45,957 of VMBQ01006213.1, read as the reverse complement.
ATTCAAGTACACAATGACACTAACATAGTATTCTCTACCTACAAATATTTATACAGTAGTTATATGTTTTAAATATATATGATGTACCAGAATAAGTGAAAAAGCGCTCATGAAAGATGCATGCCTAGAGCACATAGACTGGCATCTTGCTCTCGGACACGAAATATAAATGTCCCTGTTGTGAAAACCTATATTCATTGATAACCTATGATCACTGCTAATTTTTGGAAGGCAAATTTGTTCATGCAAAACAGTGAAAAAGTGTAAAGTACCAGTGGAATCTTTCCATCATGTTAACCGTAAATAGCAAATGTTGAAGGTTGATTGTGAAAAGCATATAAAGAAAGAGGTTGTGTGTGAATAGCAAATTTCGAGGCTTGAGTGTGAATTGCACATTTTATAGGATTGAGAGGGCATAGCTATTTTGCCGCGTTGAGTGTGAATAGCACATTTGGAGGGTTGAAAATGATTAGTAAGTTTTGAGGGTTGAGCGTGAAAAGCACATTTTGAGGGTTGATTGTAAATATAAATTTTGACGGTTGAGAGTGAATAGCACATTTCCTAGTTTGAGTGTGAATAGCATATTTTGACGGTTGAGTGCTAATCAACATTTTGAGGGTTGCTTGTGAATAGCACATTTCATGCGTTGTGTGGGAAAATGTTGTATATGATTAATACTTTCTGAATCAAATAGAAACATTTCAAGCTTTTTCATCGCTATCATGCTATTCAGTGAAAAAATGTAAAATACCAGAGAATTTTTCCTTGACCAATTTTTGATAGGACCAGTGAAATTATTACATTTTGATAATTTTGTTGTGCAATAAACTAGATGTTTCTCAGGGAAGTTGACACATTTGGAAACAATCAAAGGGTATTTCAAGAACCAAATTTACCCCCTCCCCCACCTCAATTTTATTGTCATTATGCAGAACATTGTGGTTGAGACAATAATTTTTTACCTTTAAGGTCACCTACAGGTTAAGGTTCTTCAGCTGTGAATGTTTGAGTTCATTTTTCAAAATTAATGTTTGAATGGCCAAGCAGTGCACTTCTTAATGCCAGCAGTGTGTGTGTGTGTGTTGAGTGTTCCATACGAATAAGACATCTTATTGAATTAATAAGCAAACTTAAAATTACCTCTCTTGCCAGACGCTCAGCATTTTCTTTCTCGAGTTGTTTCTGTCGTTCTTTTTCGGCCTTTTCTTTGTCATGTTTCTCTGCAAGAAGACACACCAGAAACTGATAAATAGCAGCAAGGATGGTAAACACCTTGTATTGGCTGACCAAAGTGTAGATTATATTAAATGTTCATATGAGCCTTGTTCTGTGAAAACTAGGCTTAATGAATGTGCATTAAGTGTCGTCCCAGATTAGCCTGTGCACAAGCAAATCAGGGACGACACTTTCTGCTTTTATGGAATTTTTGGTTTAAAGAAAGTCTCTATTACACAAAAATCCAGTCTAGGCGGAAAGCGTTGTCCCTGATAAGCCTGTGCACAATCTGGGACAACACTTTACAAACATACATTAAGACAAGTTTTCCAAGAACGCGGCTTATATATACCACTGGGGGCTGACGACGTCAAAGCGTAGTCCGTTTCTCTACGACGTCGGGTATATGTTTTACTACGAAACATTGTGTCAATACACTACTTAATCAGGGAGTTTCATCTTTTCTGGTATTTATGGATTAGAGAACGGAACATTCAGTAATGGAAGGTTCTTATTTTCAATAACAAACTAATTACAAATGCGCGTAGATGCAACAGTTACATTGATTTTGAGCTAAAATCGAAATACATTGATTTGAAGTAATGCATAAGGTGGTTATTCTGTAAAAATAGCCAATTACAGTACTTAACTTAAATGAAACTACATACATGTTACTTTGATATACTGTACATTTAACATTTTAAAGTACAAAACAGGTTACAAACATATATTTTAATCATTCAAATGCTTTGTTTGGAAGGAAATTACAAGTCGCTTTATGTATAGGTTTTGCACAGAGTATGTATTGGTTGTGCAACGAACTACCAATATAATGTATAGGTTACTCAACAAAGTTTTGATAAATCAGCGGTATATTTCATGTTTAACCGCATAAATTCGTAGTAAAACATATACCCGACGTCGTAGAGAAACAGACTACGCTTTGACATCGTCAGCCCCCAGTGTATACTGCCATTTAACAAAACACCTCATTGTATACAAGAATGAAGTCATTTCTACTGATCATTTTCACAACCCATATGGTATATAGCCCAATCTGTGCTTTTATCAAATGCTCATATTTCACTCCATCACACCAAAATATGATTAATTTTTTGCAAATATTTGCAATTTTGTGACCTCCCTAATTCAAAATTAGCACAAATAAATGTGTCTATCTGAATATTTACATTCGAAACTATGATAGTTAAATCTTTTTTAATTGTGTTTTAATGTTTTTGTGATACATTTGGTGGCCTTCAAAGCTGCACATTAAAAAAAATGTGTTAATGTGCGGGAAAAAAAATCACACTTACTAAAAGACAAAACAATTGCAACACTGGTTTAAGTCACAAAGTGTATAAAATCAATAAAAAGTGTCCATTTTTATTTCTAGTTAATTTTTTTTTAGTCGAAATGAAAACACGAAAGATTAATTTAAAAAAATGGTCATTTTGAGAAAAATGCTAAATTTTGTGCTTGCGAATTAAAAGCATTCTGCAGTCTCAATGAGTTTAGTCATTTCTACAGAGCAATAATGCAAGCAATAGGGTATGGAGATTAAAAAGTGATGATGTTTTTGAGCCGCTCAATGGGAAACAAACATTTTATATATTGTTCACATTGTCAAAAATAATTTTGCTATGAACAAATTCATGTACAACTTGCATTATCACAGCTGAATTCATAATTACTAAACAGAATCATACAATAATGTTCAATTTTTATTGGACGCAAAACAGAATCGGTTTACAGTATACTTTTGATAGTTTTATATATTGATAATTTTTTCATACAAACATTATGAATGTACAGTGGTTAATGACCACATGTCCAAAAGGACTACAAGTAAGTAATTAATTGGTCAATTTGAATTAGTGTTAGTCAAAAATTAGATTCATATAAAGGTCAAAATGTGATCACTAGATGTGCATAGGCTTAGTGTTAACCCTTTGCATGCTGGGAAATTTGTCGTCTGCTAAAATGTTGTCTGCTAAATTTCTAAAATTAGCATTTTCTTCATTTTTTTTCTCAAAGATTACTATACAAATAGCAAACAGTTTGGATCCTGATGAGACGCCACGTTCTGTGGCGTCTCATCTGGATCCAAACTGTTTGCAAAGGCCTTCAAAATCCGGTTCCAGCACTCAAAGGGTTAACCTCATACGGATGGACAGAGGAAAGAACGAACGGACGGGCTAAGTGTCACATGCCTTTCAACATCAATAGATGCCAGGAGCATAAAAACTAACAAAATAACACAAATATCATGTACAAGTATGTGAAAACAAGACTTGTTTCAGTAAAAATATATTAAAAACTATATCATGCAACATATCATATTCATCAAAACCACATAAAACGTCCCTTTTAAGGCAAAAAGTAAATAATTATACATAAAAGAAAAGCAGATAAAACCAGTAGCTCTAACAAGATATATTTGTCTGTAAATCTCACCAACATTAACCTGTCACTGTCCTTTATACATGAATATTTGAAAGTACTGTAAGAAAGAATATGAATAAGTGGCTTAAAATACTGATCAAAGAATATAACCCTTAACCCTTTACCTCTCAAATAGGCATTTTGACCCATTTAGTCCCATAGATAATCTAATTACATTAAGACCTTCCTATATAATAGAATACAGTTTTTGAGGCTTTATTTCCAACCCTGAGCTAATGATGAGCAACAAACAGCATAAAATCTGAACAGCATGCGAGTAACTCGCAGGCTATTCTAGTGTTATGTAGCTGTAGAAAATACAAAATCAGGACCAAACGGCCTTGCAATTAAAATTGTATGAAAAAGCTGGATGAATTGATAGATGGTTAGAATGGCCGTAGGAAGGATTTCATAAACGATCCCAGTTAAGTGATATGAGTGGAAAGGATTGGTAATAAGGATCAACTGTCTATATATCAAATACTTGAAGTGTCGTTGGTTTGTGCTAGACAAAACTGTAAAATATTCTTAAACTGTCACAGACGGTCAGACAGACGGACAGATAAAGAGGACAATCACTATATGCTCCTCGCATCAAGATTTGGGGGTGGGGGTGTGGCCATTCAACATAAAATAAAGAAAGAAATAAGAATGGAATAGGGGAAGAATAATTTCAATGTAGTAGGAGAAAGAATAAAACAAGAGGGCCACAATGACCCTTAAGCGCTCACCTGAGTTCACGGACACCAAATGCTGAAGACTTGACCAGGTTATCTAGATTTTTACCACACTCAACCCAGATTCAGACATGGCCTTCATATTGGCAAGACAAACATTCTGACCAAGTTTCATCAAGGCTGAGACATAAATGTTGCCCAATAGTGGTAACAAGTCTTTTTCAGATTTAACCTAATGAACTAGTGTTTAGACGCATCTGACCAAGATTCAAACTTGGCCTTGATATTGTCAAGCTAAACATTCTCACCAAGTTTCATTAAGATTGAGTCATAAATATTTCCCCTAGAGTGGTAAGATTTGACCTGGTGACCTTGTTTGTAAACACAAATGACCCAGATTTGGACTTGGCCTTAGAATTGTCAAAATAAACATTCTAACCAAGTTTATAAAGATTGAGTCATTAATGTGGCCTCTAGAGTGGTTACAAGGTTTTTCAAAGAGTTGACATGGTGACCTAGTTTTGTATTCACATGACCCAGATTAAAACACAGTCTAGAATTTGCCACAAGGAACATTCTTACCAAGTTTCATCAAAGTTGAATCATAAATGGTGCCTCTTAAGTGATAACAACATTTTTCTAAGATTTGACCTGGTGTATTTGACCTGAATGGTGACCTAGTATTTGAATGCATGTGACCTAGATTCCAACTCAGCCTAGAAAATGTCAAGAAAAACATTCTGACCAAGTTTCATCAAGATTGAGTCATTACTATGATTTGACCTGGTGACCTCTTTTTGAACGCATATGTCCCAGATTTGAACTGATATTGTCACGATAAATATTCTGACCAAGTTTTATAATGATCGAGTCATAAATGTGGCCTCTAGAGTGGTAACAAGAAGTTGACCTGGTGAAATAGTTTTTGGACGCACATGAACAAGATACAAACTTGACCTAGAAAATGTAAACAATGACATTCTGACCATGTTTTATCAAGATTGAGTAATAAATGTGGCCTCTAGACAGGTAACAAGGTGAGTCGAAGATTTGACCTGGTAACCTAGTTTTTGGAGTACTTGACCAAGATTTAAGTTCGGCCTAGATATTGTCAAGATTCTGACCAAGTTTCATCAAGATTGGATAAACAATATGGCCACTCGTTTTGTAACTAGCTAAAGGTGGATGATGCACACCAGACACCGCACAACATCAGATGCCAGACATAGGGTGATCACAATAGCTCACCTTGAGCTATTCATGATCAGATGATCTAAAAATGAATTTAAAGAAAGAAAAGAAAGCAGATGAAGAAATACCCGGCAAAACTGAGAGGCGACGATTATGGACAGCTGAGGATTGCAACGAAACAGCTCCCCCTGTGCCAGAGAAATCATAAAAAAATAATTAAAAAAAAATAAACAATAAGAAAACAAAAGCCAGATACAAAATTTGCGAAAACTGCAGATGGCTTTGTAAAATGACGGAAAGGTTCCAAGTCTGGTAATAAAGAATTTAGTATTATAGCTTGCCAAAGGTAAGACAACTATGTCAATAGGTTAGGTTTCATAAAAAAGCAAACAATATTGCTAATTTAAAAGTGTAAAATAATAATAAGTAAAATAAGTGTTCAATAACATAACAATAATGAATGATAAACATTAAAATAATCGGATAAAGTACATATGTTAATCAACATCCAATAAGAAATGAAGATTTTAAAGGCTTCTTTATCCATCACCAATAGAAAATAAAATTTATCCAATAGAAACTTCTAACAGCCAATGAACGAAGGATTTATATTTTTCGACAATTACCGGTATTGGACATGCGACGTCTCTGGCCAAGAGTACTAGAGGGAGGCTCCTCCACTGTTATGGTGAAACACGCACAATAAAACATCACACAAGCACAACACACATTACATCACAAGCAAATCATGCAAGGAGGGATTGATGAGTCTAAACCACTAGCCGCGCTATTTATTGATATTAAAATGACATTAGGAAAAAAATCGTTACTTATGCTTGATTGCTTTAAAAAACACAGGATAATAAAGTCTCCCTAGAGTCGGATTCCTGGGGAGAACTAGAACTTGATGTCTCTGGACAGATCCTGGGAATGCTCCCTCAAATAAGATCAAACCCAGGAATTCTCTGTTGTCAGATGTCAGCAAAATCAATATCAAAATCTCCATGAGGAAACCTACGAATTCAATGTATGTGATCATTTGCACTTCAACAAATTCTGCTTTCAAGATTTAAACAGTAATTTTTATTTCATGTTCTGGCTAAAAAATAGTTTTATTTTTAAACATTTCTTAACACAGATTGGCAATTTTGATTGCTTGATAGCACAAGAAAGAACAGTTGTTTGGAAGCACTTTGCAAGAGAATTTGCATAACACAGAGAAATGAAGAAATACATATCACAAAGAAAGAAGAAGAAAAAAGCAGGTACCAGAATCTTCATGGATAGATGAAAGAATTGAAGAAGGCAAAGAATGAGGTCCTGAAAAAAAAATGAGGAAAAAATCTCAGACACGGATGGTACAGCCAGTTTTAGTGTGTTCGTGGCTCTTTAAAAACATATTTATTTTCAAATAAGGCAAATCAAATTGAAAAAAAACATGAAATCAGACAAAACTGTATAAAAACAAGCAAATTCGTTGAATTGATATCCTCGCCAAACTAGAGCTTTGTCACAGACGTGACGTACACCTCAACATGCTGCATTGACACAGAATATATACAAAGGGCCATAACTCCGTTATTAACAGATGGTGTACAATGCTATTTGGCTTGCATCATTCTCTTATCCGTATATATACTCATACCAAGTTTCAATGAAATCCACCAAAGCACTTCCAGGATAAGGCTCCGGACACAAAAGTGCCGGCAAGACGGATGGAAGGACGGACGGACAACGCCAGAACAAAATCCCTCCGCCTTTGGCGGGGGATAATAATGGAGAAAGACTTCAATATGAAACAAGAGATTTGTCACAAAGCTAACTAATAACCCTGCACCATTTTGTCAGCTATGTTCAAGGGCACATAACTCTGGAATGTGTGTATCAATGGGGACAAAAAGTGTCTTGAAGATCTACACTTCATGGTGAAGCCATATTAAAGTTTCAATTGAATTGGTTGAGAAATGTGACATAAATTCCCTCGAAACATTTTGCTACAGTCATGCTCATGGACAACAGCATGCTTTTTTCATGTTAAATCACTGCGATAAGAAACTGCAAATGGACTTTTTCTACTAAAGCGTAAATTTCTGCAAAAACAATACTTTTTTGTAATTAAAGTTAAACAGAGAAGAAGAGTAGAAGTAGAAATAATACTTATAAAAAAAAGAAAAAAAGAAAACTCCATCAGATTAATATCAATGCAAGCAAAACGGCTAATCAAATTTCTGGCTCAACCCAAACTTTGGCCTACCCTGGGCTGTGGACGAAGCAGGAGCTTTACGACCCACTTTTTCTGGTGGCGGTTCTAAATTTGCATTGCCCGCTTAAGATGCGGAGAAATAAAACACACGTATTTAAAGAATTGCATATAGCTAATGTGCCTCACAGCAACAGCTTCAACTTGATGAGTAACAAACGCAAACATTTATTTACTATAAAAAACATTAATTTTTTTACATACAACAGAGTATCAAACGCAAACATTTATTTACTATGAATAACATTTTTTTCAACGCACAACAGAGTATCAAACGCAAACATTTATTTACTATGAATAACATTTTTTTTACGTACAACAGAGTATTTAACACAAACATTAATTTGCTATAAATAACGCAAACATTTATTTAACATTGATTATTTTTTTTACAAGATTTTTTTTTTAAAGAAACATGTAGCAACGAGTTAAAGTTATTGAAGAAATATCATTTTTTTGATAAGCTCCGAAATATAATCCTAACAAAGGGCCGTAACTCAGCAACAATGCAGGCTAGAAAAACAACCTCAATACTCATAAACACAATAACTCAAAACAATGAAAAGATTGAACATGGGGGCAGAACACAACATAGAGAACAACACTTGATTTAATTACATGAATATTATAGGGATACATTGTACTAGTGAAGGTGAAAGAAAGAACTGTTTTAGGCGGGAAAATAATGTGGTTTCCGGTCTCCTGACTATGGCTTAACTTCTGCTGCCAACACTTACTACCTTGAGTTCATCAGAATATTGTTTTTAATCAGCAGATATTTAATTAAACTAAACTCATTTGATTATTCACTGATGTTAAATTTTTGAATGTTGACCTTGGGAAGATCATTGACAAATCAGTAAAGTATAAAGAGTATAAAGTTTTGGCAAATTACCATATATTCTCTAATAAACGCCCCTACCCTAATGAATGCCCCCCCCCCCATTTTTTCAAAAATACATAAATATTTCATGCCAAATTATTGCTTTTGTTTGCTTAAGCAGTGAATGCACAAAAAAGCTTAAGGTAACTCTTTGACTGAAATGTTTGAATAATGAGCTTTACAGTCACATTAATTAATTTTTTTGAGTGGTAAATATAAAATAATGATATTACTTTGACTTCTAATAAACACCATCCCCACCCCCACGCTCAACCCCTTAAGAAAATTGTTAGGCCCCTGGGGAGTTTATTAGAGAATATACAGTACTCATTTGTCTGATATGGTCAGAAGTACATACACCAACATCTCAATATCATACACCAACATCCCAACAAAAAACATACACCAACAAACCTATTAAATTATCTGCCCTTATTTTTGTGAGGCCAGAGACTAAATTGGCCTTGGCACGGAGGATTTGTACCCTACCTTTTCCTTTCACTTTCTTCCCCGATGGTGGATGCTGTTGATCACCATGTTCGTCAGAACGTTCAGAAGGCGTTCGTGGACGCTTTATGGTGAGAGTTGTCCTATCCCAGAATTCCACCATTTCTGCAATCTCCTTTTGGTTCACTTCAAATGTTCGGAACCTAAAAATTGTAACAATTATTATTATTTTATTTCTATTTTTATAATTGCTTCTTTTCTTTTTATCAAAACTTTGCAAATATCTTTTGCGCTTGATGTCATCATCGTCGTCATCATCAACATAACTGATATCGTCATCACCACAACCTACAACATCATCATCATTACTCGACTGTCAACATAAAAACTAAAAAATGATCGCAAAATTTATTTTCATTTGTTCTATATTTTCATTTGTTCATTTGGACGACAAATGGGTCAAAATGCGTATCTGAGTGGTAACGGGGCCCATATTCACCAACCCATTCTTAGACTTAAAAATAAACCTTTGCATGCTGGGAAATTTGTCATCTGCTAAAATGTCGTCTGCTGAATTTCTAAAATCAGCATTTTCTTCATTTTTTTTTTCAAAGAATACTATCAGAATAGCAAACAGTTTGGATCTTGATGAGACGCCACGTTCTGTGGCGTCTCATCTGGATCCAAACTGTTTGCAAAGGCCTTCAAAATCCGGTTCCAGCGCTCAAAGGGTTAAGAATAAAGAATAGTCTAAGACTCAATAAAAATACTTCAGAGTGTGCATATATACAGGCTAAAAAATGGTGCTTAAATCATTAACATATTGTTCTTAACAAAGAATTATATAACTAAAAGTGTTCATTGCCACGCTAGTCTTGACAATCAAGTAGTTTTAGTATTTTAAAGTTTTAAGAATATTCTTTATTTTAAGACTTAAGTCTAAGAATTTTTTGGTGAATAGGGGCCCATGCTGGTTAAACAAATACCCCACCAAGACCACCTACTTCTGATAGAGCAGAATCTCTGCCTCCTTCGCGGGGTCCCTGACCACTTCCTCAGGTCCATCACGGCCATCCCCTTCCTTTGACCCCTTGTCTTTTCCTTTCTCTTTTCCGTCCTTGCCTTTCTTGCCTTTTCTGAAAAAATAATCATTTTTTTATTTTTTTTTAGAATATTTGTTCATGGAAATAACCACAAGCACTGCATGATTATGTGCTTTTTTCTTCAACAACCAATATGGATGCAAAGTTAAATTGCAACAAAATAATGTTCATTGTAATAAGTTCTGTTTTAAATGCATTAAAATAATATACCACAAGAATTGCAATACCCGAAAAGAAATTTGTAAAGAGAAAACTTACAAACCAATATATTGAGACCATAATACAGTTTTCACTCAATGTTTTGGCACATGCTAATCAGGACGACACTTTCTTTTGCTTTAAAGAAGTCTCTTCTTAGCAAAAAGTTCAGGCGGAGAGTGTTGTCCCTGATTAGCCTGTGCAGACTGCACAGGCTTATCTGAGATGACACTTTACGCACATCCATTAAGCCCCATTTTCCCAGAGTGTGGCTCATATGATTAATGCACAAACTTGTCAGCATCTCCCGTAGTCTGGCTGTCACTTTTCTCAGTCTGGTGAGATTCAGGTCTCTCCGAGTTAAAACCGGTTTTGCTGACGTGGTCATCGTGTTTTCCAGTGACCTTGATCTTCTCTTGACTGGACGTCACGCCTTTTCCCGCCGCCTGACTCTTCTTGCCGTCTTTTGGGGTTTCGTCTTTAGCGTCCTTTGGCTTTCGACCTTTCTTCTTTGCTTGCCTGTTGTTTACAAGAAGATATATGAGATTATGAGACAATCTTTCACAAGAGCTGTCCCTGGACAGTGCTCATCAACTAATCTTTCTCTTTGAAAACATAACCCTTTGAGCGCTGGAACCGGATTTTGAAGGCCTTTGCAAACAGTTTGGATCCAGATGAGACGCCACACAACGTGGGATCTCATCAGGATCCAAACTGTTTGCTATTCTGATAGTATTCTTTGAAAAAAAAATCAAAGAAAATTCTAATTTTAGAAATTGAGCAGACAACATTTTAGCAGACGACAAATTTCCCAGCATGCAAAGGGATAATGTTCTACATGTATTTCTGTCAGTCACATGATATGATGACCAAGAAGACATTTGAAGTTGAATATCTGTATTAGCTATATAGTATATGTACACTTATGAACATTTATAAATTAAAACATAAAATGTTAATATGCAATGAAATTAGATTTTAAACATACACAATTTTGACACAATAGCTGCTTCCTAATTGAAGTAATTCAAAGATATTATATATATATATTTTTAGCAAAAGTCTGCCCATTTCTGGCGAAGTTACCTTTCCTCCTCGATCTGTCGCTGTCGCTCTTCGTCTCTCTCCCGCTGCAGACGATCCTGCTCTTCCTTGGCCTCCTTCTCTCTGAAATGCAAACACAAATATTTTAGCTAACCTGGTATTGAATACTCGTTTTTCATTGGCTAGACCAAATCATGTGATAGTGCTTTTTTCCCAAGATCAGGTCAATAACTGAAATTACTAATATCTAGTCAGTAAAGTAATATTTTCAGTAAAGTTAACAAAAACTGATGTCGGAGAAATTCTGGCACACCATACGACATCATTAAATACAATTTACGTGTTGCAAATTTTAGTTCTGGAATTATGTTAATACTGGTACTCTGAAAGATAAATTCATTACACAGCTACATGAACTTATTTGCCAACATACCCTACATTATGGTCAAAATCTCAATTTTGAAGCCAGGGGCCGAAAATTCAATATTTAAGACTACTATACAACTGTGTTAATTTTGAAAAAAATAATACAGTGATGGTCAGCTGATCTTTCTGCTCTCACACAGTAAGCCTTTTCTATCACTTTAACAAAATATATAGCATTTATTTATCCCACAAACAATTTACAAACAACACTCTTTTCAACTTCACCAAAGGGTTGTACCATCCACCTTTGTTAGTTACTCATCACTCAGTAAGGACTCAACATATGTGGTCTTAACACAATACGATTAACAATGTACAAAGCAGAGACAAAAAAAGCTTAGTCATAATTATGTCATCACAAAGCTTTAATTGGTAGGTCACTACCAATAGTAATCTTTTTAAATTGAATAACTTCCCCTTATGAGCAATAACACATTGATCTCATAAATGATTTAAAATAAAAAATTATACATAAAAACACAGTATGCTTAGGTAAGTTTGCATAAAGCTGCAATATTAAAGCCCAAAGCTGAACGGAATGATACTTTATTGTGTGAAAAAAAAAACAGAGGGTTATTTTTATAAAACCAAATTGTTGAAAAATTGCCAATTAGATATCAAAACACAGTGACATAAATGTTTATTGGATAACATAGTCAGGATAGGTTTGTTTTTTTTTGGTACTCAAACTCTTGTGGAAAAACTCGACTTATACCCCTGCATGGCTCAGTCAGCCATGTTCAAGCTCAAATTTGTGTGGATCACTGGGGAGGAAAAAGTATCTTGAAAATCTACACTTGATGGTGATGACATATTGGAAGTTTCCATTAAATGTGGAAGAAGTTTGCTGAAGAAACTTGCAAACATTTTGTGCACACTGACCAATCAATCATCTGACAAACCGAACGACTGAGAAACCAACTGAAAGACTGACTCCAATATACCCCCTCTCAAACTTTGTTTGCTAGGGCATAAAAACTGCTTTTCAGTCATGGGGTAGAGAGCCTGTTCAGCCTAAAAAGGCAAAATTTCTATCAATTTAACTTATTCTATGCAGATAGATCAGTATTTTTTCGGAGCAAGTACTTTTGCCACGTAGTAATGTTAATCCTGGTACCATGCTAGTAATTTCAGTCATGTTAATTTCATTTTCCCCAAACTTTTACGAAACCGTAAATTCCCTAATAAATGCCCCAACTTGAACACCCCAACCTGATTTAAAAAACAATTACAAAAACGTCAATGCCTAATTGATGCAAAGGTAAGTCTTTGAATGAAATTTTTGTTTTATGAGCTACTAGGTCAAATTATAATGTTTTGCGTACAGAGGTATACATAAAAGAAAGCCATTACTTGTAATCTTTATACCCCTCCCCCCTTAGGAAAATGCAATGCCCTCTTGGGTGTTTATTAGGGAATAGACGGTATACAATCAAAATTCATTTCATTCACTATTAAATTTGAAATTGAAAGCAGCTCATAGCTTCAAATTGCAGTTAGACTAGGCCAAAAAGCTCTGACAAAAAACACGCAAGCTGAGCTACTTTTTCTTTGAACTGTATCCTGATCCCCAGCGTCTGAAAACAGGAACAGTAAGAAACTAAAGCGTCCTCACAAATGTTACCAATACCCCCACACATCCTTGCCAAAGACAAGGCAGCTATGCCCATGGTTAAGATCAAGGGCACATACATTGCACATGGATTAAGGGCTTCTAAAATAGGTGGCCATGGTAATGCCATATTTGAAGTTTCAACCGACAGCAGGTGACTCAAATAAAACAACTCTCAAACATAGTTTGCATAAGTATAATGAAAGAATACCGCTGGTAAGGTGTAAGGTCTTTGCAGTTTTAATATTTAAGATTATAATTTTTTTCAAGACAATGCACAAAGTATGGAGAAATTTTAATGCGTAATTGTTGTTTTTCACTTGTAACAAATTAAAGATTTATTAAAAATGAATCAACATTTTAGAATTATTATATCAAAGCTTGCATCGACATTAATCGACTTAAGGGTGGGGCTTTTTACCCCATGACTTCATTTTTACCCCTAAATTTAGGCCAATAGTGTTTTCACTTTGCAGAAATAGATGTCACTAGGTCATTATGTCAAACAAGTATTTCCTGATTTTTTATTTTTTGACTTAATTGACAACTTTCTAGGCGTCAATCTTCTTACTGTTCAACCAATGAAATACTGTTTATCGTCATCATTTTGTCAGATGAATAAAGAGTAACCAAATGAGCGCTATATGACAAAAAACTAGGTGGCAGGCCTTTTCCTGGCCATTTTGGGAAAAAATGCAATTTAAAGATTGAGAATTTTTTCGAGCATAAAGTCGACTGATTTTGGAAAAACTAATTTAATATATCACTTTATAATAATTCAAATTAGAAGAACAAAATCACATACTGATAGTTATATACTTTTTTAAGTAATTGAAATAACATATAGATATATTAATAATTAGACACCTCTTTATAAAAAAAAAAAGAAATACATTTTTTATTTATTTTTGGAAAATTGAAAAAATAATCAAATTGGGATTTTTTAAATACAATTTTGCTTTGAGAATGGGTTCAATTAACGGACCCGTAGACCCACCAGGAAAAGGCCTCAGTGGGCAAAGCGATTGATAATACAGAAACTGGTAATTTTGTTGTTGTAATGCTTTAGATAATCAGGAAGAAGCTGTTTACATTCAGCATACTAGTATGCTTCATTTTAACCCTTTGAGTGCTGGAACCGGATTTTGAAGGTTTTTGCAAACAGTTTGGATCCAGATGAGACGCCACAGAACGTGGCGTCTCATCAGGATCCAAACTGTTTGCTATACTGATAGTATTCTTTGAAAAAAATCGAAGAAAATGCTAATTTTAAAAATTCAGCAGAAGACATTTTAGCAGACGACAAATTACCCAGCATGCAAAGGGTTAAAGCTAAGCGCTAAGCTTTTATTGTCTGAATACTGTCAAACCAATATTGTTTGTGGGACACTTATTTTCACAGATTTTTGAAGGTCCCCTCGAACACAAAATCAAATGTCCAATGGACCTCCAAGACAAAAATCTCTAATCAGACATTTAAAAAAAAATCCACAAATTGAAGATAAAACAAAAATGCCAGATTTTATAATTCGATGAAATCTCATCTAAATAAAAATACATGAATCTAAAGTAAATGTCAAGAAACTGAAACCCAAAGTTAGCAATTCATATATAAATTGTATAATTATCACTGATATTTGGTGACTGACTCGGAACAGATCTCCAGAAAGCATTCCACATATTAAGATATAGAAATGTAAAAAAAAATCGCATGAAAAGTTTGCCCTAAGAGTTGGCCCAGAACTTATGTAAAGCATTGCAACACAGGTCCTGGAATTACTTGTATATTTGCTTTTCAACAAAACTGATTACATAGCAAATATTTTCTTGCAGAGAACATAATACACAATGTACACAAGTTATTTACACAAAAACATCGGCTCGCAATTGTTTACTTACATATTTTGGCTGAAAGGGGAAGATTATTTGTTAAAGTACAGGCGTTTTTGTTTCTTATTATTAAGTATAGAAGGAATGGAAATAAGCAAGGCTACAGTAGCCTATGGTCTCAAAACTATTTGGTTGCCCAATGATTTTCTAAGAAAACGACTATAATAAATAATATCAAGAGTTTAGCGCGAAACTTTTGTATCTGCTTCTCATTTCTATGTTAGATACAATAGTTTCAACTCAACCCTAAATATGTAATCTATGAAATAAGTATTGAAAGACCAAGCACCAGGGAAACTCTGGTGAAATTATTAGTTTCTTTGACATTATATCACATGAAGCCAGACATGGTCAATATGTGGTGTAAAGATGTAACATTTACATATTGAAAAGTATCGTGAAAAATAAGGGCATATTACCCGCATTGGTTGGCAGAATCTGAATGGGTTTATTCGTAACAATTCTATTGGATTTTCATGGTAAGTATACACTTTAATATAGTCAGCTTCATTTCAGAGAAATGGCTTGCTCACAAATGATAAAATATTAAATTTATAAGAAACTTTGAACAGTGAATGTAAACATTTCCAGCAAATAATAATTGAACAAGTAACCTTAACTTATAACATAACAAGACCTAATAAAATTACAGCTTGACTATTTCTCCAACTTACTCCTGTGCTCTGAAAAAAGTTCACAACATTATAGCAATACAGGGAAAAATATTTTGAAATAGAACCTTCCATCTAACCCATCTTTCTATATTCACGCAATTTTTGTATTATGATTTTTTTACAACATTTTCCAATGCATCAATGATACTTGTTAAATACTGTGAAGACAGCACTTACCTCTTTCAGTGCTGGAACCGAAATTTGAAGGCCTTTGCAAACAGTTTGGATCCAGATGAGACGCCACAGAACGTGGCGTCTCATCAGGATCCAAACTGTTTGCTATTCTGATAGTATTCTTTGAAAAAAATCAAAGAAAATGCTAATTTTAGAAAATCAGCAGACAACATTTTAGCAGACGACAAATATCCCAGCATGCAAAGGGTTAAGTACCAATATTCAAAGTTCCCAATGAAAATCTTAACTTAAGATGTACTTAAGTAAAACAACATTTTTTTTCTATAAAATCCAATATTTTCTGTTAACAAATCGGTACAACACCAAATACGCCTCTCAGACAGCAAACTATAAAGTTAGATTTTAAAAATACTAATCAATACAATAACAGAAGTCTCATTCATTTTTTTTCAATTTTACTAACTTCCTTAGGTTTTCCTTAAGACGCTTTGTGAATGTGTGCCCAGACAATTTACAACAATGACGTGAATATTTGAACACCAAAAAATTGACTCTCCATGTGTCAACATTACAAACACAAGTGAACAGACGATATTTACAGTTACCTAAGTCTCACTAGAATTTGATGTTCGATTCTTCTTATAAATAATACAATATATATTTTAATAATGTAATTGAAAATGAATACTGCAGTTATTTAAACTGCTTATCAGCATTGAATTATAAACCTTTGTTACTTTCTCATCTTAATTTCAACTTACTTCTGTCTTTTGTTGTTGTTTTATTTTATTCATTTAGTTTTTCATATTTCTCTACCTATGATTTGAAGATAGGGCTGTTAAAATCTCAGCCTAAGAAGAACTCATTTAAAATGATGAGCAAAAAGCCTGTTAAATCATTCGCCAAAACATCAGTCACAATAACTAAGAAATGAAATATTTATCCCACAAAATCCTCAACTTCAACAATTCCTAAACCTCTAATTTAGCTTCTAGTTCATTAATGTTTATACTATACAAGAAAAATCCAGCCAAAAGCGAAATACCCTTCTTTAAAATTATTCAGGTAAAAACGCAAATAACCCCACATTTCATTTTTGTCTACAACTCCACTTATGTAAAAAGAAAAGCTGTTTAACCCTTTGAGCGCTGGAACCGGATTTTGAAGGCCTTTGCAAACAGTTTGGATCCAGATGAGACGCCACAGAACGTGGCGTCTCATCAGGATCCAAACTGTTTGCTATTCTGATAGTATTCTTTGAAAAAAATCGAAGAAAATGCTAATTTTAGAAATTCAGCAGACAACATTTTAGCAGATGACAAATATCCCAGCATGCAAAGGGTTAAGTACCAATATTCAAAGTTCCCAATGAAAATCTTAACTTAAGATGTACTTAAGTTAAACAACATTTGTTCTCTATAAAATCCAATATTTTCTGTTAACAAATCGGTACAACACCAAATACGCCTCTCAGACAGCATACTATAAAGTTAGATTTTAAAAATACTAATCAATACAATAACAGAAGTCTCATTCATTTTTTTTCAATTTTACTAACTTCCTTAGGTTTTCCTTAAGACGCTTTGTGAATGTGTGCCCAGACAATTTACAACAATGACGTGAATATTTGAACACCAAAAAATTGACTCTCCATGTGTCAACATTACAAACACAAGTGAACAGACGATATTTACAGTTACCTAAGTCTCACTAGAATTTGATGTTCGATTCTTCTTATAAATAATACAATATATATTTTAATAATGTAATTGAAAATGAATACTGCAGTTATTTAAACTGCTTATCAGCATTGAATTATAAACCTTCGTTACTTTCTTATCTTTACTTCAACTAACTTCTGTCTTTTGTTGTTGTTTTATTTTATTCATTTATTTTTTTCATATTTCTCTACCTATGATTTGAAGATAGGGCTGTTAAAATCTCAGCCAAAGAAGAACTCATTTAAAATGATGAGCAAAAAGCCTGTTAAATCATTCGCCAAAACATCAGTCACAATAACTAAGAAATGAAATATTTATCACACAAAATCCTCAACTTCAACAATTCCTAAACCTCTAATTTAGCTTCTAGTTCATTAATGTTTATACTAAACAAAAAAATCCAGCCATAAGCGAAATACCCTTCTTAAAAATTATTCAGGTAAAAACGCAAATAACCCCACATTTCATTTTTGTCAATAACTCCACTTATGTAAAAAGAAAAGCTGTTTAATGGCAAAATTTAACTTTTGACCTCTAACTGTGACCTTTAGCTTTGAGGTAGGGAGACTGGTAATACAAGAGACAAGCCATCTTCTGATAATGGTCAGTTGTGGTAAGGTTTTGTTTTAACCCATTTATGCCTAGTGGACTCATCCTTCTAAATTGGATCAATTTATTTCCAAAATTAAGGATGTCTAATATATTTATTTCTATATTTAGAATGTTTCTTACAGAAATTTCTTTAAGCAAACAGCGCAGACTCTGATGAGATGCCGCATCATGCGGCGTCTCATCTGGGTCTGCGCTGTTTGCCTAGGCCCTTTTTTTGTAGACGCTAGGCATACATGGGTTAATTGCATGATGAAAGACAAAGTAACAGCCAGCACAGGCTGTTTTATGGCCAAAGATAATCTTTGACCTGTAAGTGTGACCTCGACCTTTAACGTAGTGAGATCTGTGTTACATGAGATATGTTTTGTTTTGATGGTATTGGTTGTGCCAAGTTATTTCAAAACCAATATATGGCAAAAGTATCAGTTTGGCAGGAATTTTCAAGCTGGAGAAATTTGACTTTTGACCTTTACATGTGACCTTGACCATTGAGGTAAGGAGAAGAGTATTACATACAACCTTGCCGTCTTTTGATGGTGGTTATATGCTGTGAGTTATTGTAAAATCAAATTATGACTGACAAAGTTACAGTGCCCACAAGCTTTTTTATGGCCAAAAGTGACATTGGAACTCAAATTGTGACTTTGATCTTAAGGGGAGGGAGACAGGTGTTACATGTAGAATGTATTCTTATGATGTGTTTCATTTGTGCTACTTTATTAAAAAATCCGTTTTGATAGTGCAATGTTTCGGCAAAGTAAGGAATTTGCACACAGACGCACATACCAACAGTGCGACTGCTATATGCCACCTTTTTCAAAAATCAAATACACATCACTACCCATTTCTCGTACCTCCTAATTCTTTCTTTCTTAATCTCCAGCCGTTTGCGGTCGACCTCTGCCTTTTCTTTCTCAGTCAGGGCATCATATTCTTCCTCAGACATGTCCTCAAGACGCCTTCGTTCTGCCTCCTCTCTTTCTGCTGCCATGCGCTCTGCAAAATATTGATATGAATACAAAATTATTTGAGACCCGCTCTGGGAAAATGGGCTTTAATGCATATGCGTTAAGTGTCGTCCCAGATAAGCCTATGCAGAATGCACAGGCCAATCAGGGGCGACACTTTCTGCATATACTGGATTTTCACTTAGAATGACATCTTTTAAACAAAAAATACAATAAAAACATTAACTGTTGTCGCTGATTAGCCTGTGTGGACTGCACAGGCTAATCTGGGACGACACTGAACGCACATGAAACAAGCTCTGTGTTACCAGAGTGAGACTCATATGCATGAACATTTATTTTATTTCATCCTCACGCCCGCATTAACCAAATAAAACCCCATCAGATAAATGTTGGTGAATATGTCAAACCTACCCAGTAAAGTGACATCATTTTGTTTCACCAAGGCTTTTAGTTTACATTTTCTAAGCCTTGCTAAAAAACTTGTCTTAATCTGTATTTGACACTTACACAGTATTCTCTTAATAACAGAGGCTAATTTAGCTCTATATCCTTATGGATTCACAATATAATATCAGTTCTTTTTTATACACATTTTGTCCAAATTCATGTTTCAAATTACTTAAAACTTCTTTACTCTTTTTTTTTAAAGAACCCTACCTTTCTCTTCTTGCTGTTTCTTCTCGTGCTCCTTCAAATGCTCAAAATCATGCTTCAGGGTCACAAAGTAGATAAACCTTCGGTTGTTCAGTGACCTCAAGATGGCAGATGCTGCCACGTGTTGGTTCTGGGCAAAGAGCGTCTCCAGACCGTCAAACACTACACCCCTGTGGCAGTCATTCAGCTACAACAGAGAGAAAATTTGCATTTATATGAGCCGCATTCTTGAAAAAATGAGCTTAACCCTTTGCATGCTGGGAAATTTGTTGTCTGCTAAAATGTCGTCTGCTGAATTTCTAAAATCAACATTTTCTTCACTTTTTTTCAAAGACCACTATCAGAATAGCAAACAGTTTGGATCCTGATGAGACGCCACGTTCTGTGGCGTCTCATCTGGATCCAAACTGTTTGCAAAGGCCTTTAAAATCCGGTTCCAGCGCTCAAAGGGTTAATGCATATGCGTAAATTGTAGTGCCAGATAAGCCTGTGCAGTCTACACAGGCTAATCAGGGACGAAACTTTCCGCTTTGAAGGAATTTTTCAATAAAATGAAATCTCTTCTTAACAAAAATCCAGTCTAGGTGGAAAGTGTTGTGTCTGATTTGCTTGTGCAGACTGCACAGGCTAATCTGGGACGACACTTTAGACACATGCATTAAGCTCAGTTTTCCCAGAACGTGGATTGCATATTATATAGTTGACACTTTTGCTCTTGTTTAGTTGTTGTTTTGTCTGCTATCTAGCAAGAATTCTTCTAATTCTTAAGAATTCTTTCCTGTACATAAAGAAGGTGACTTACTGCACTAAAGGAATGAGGCATGTATCAAGATAAAACATTCTCTGTGATTGGATAAAGCCACAAAAGTTTGGTATGGTTGACAGCGGTTAACAGATTATGAAGAACCAACACCCATGTTTTATATTTGATATTAAAACACATGCAACATGCCATAAGATATAAATGTTTACTCGCTTGTTGGTATCAAATGTGACCAGACTTTGCCATATTCTTTGGAAAGCTTATTACAACAAAATTATTTAAAGGATTTTTCTCATAACTATTATCCCTACTCACAGACCCCTTATACGATCACTGAACAGAGAGACAATCACTATTTGTGTCGTGTTCTGAGAAAACTGGACAAAATGCATGTGCGTAAAGTGTCATCCCAGATTAGCCTGTGCAGTCCGCACAGGCTAATCAGGGATGACACTTTCCGCCTAAACTGGATTGTCGCTTAGAAGAGACATCATTTAAACAAAAAATTCCATAAAAGCAGAAATTGTCGTCCCTGACGAGCCTGTGCGGACTGCACCGGCTAATCTGGGATGACAATTTACGCACAAGAATATTGCCCAGTTTTCTCAGAACACGACACATTTTTGTTAGCGTTTGCCCTGAGCATATGAATGTACCTGTAGACGTTCGGCCAGTATTTCCACGAGCAGATCTTCCAAGAGGACGCAGCTCATTAGACCAGACTCTCCGGCAACGCTTGCGCTCACGCTGAGTCTGCGCGCGATCGGGGCCATCAACGGGGGTGGGGTGCTGGCGACCTGATCGGACAGTCACAAAAAGGTTAAGCCATGGCAACGAGTCAACAGATACCAGCTGAACTTCTGGGTGTTTTTTCACTCGGTTTTTGTAAGTGACTTAAGTTTGTACACTTTTTAAGAATTATGCTTAGGAAATGGAATTCAAAAGAGCACAACTATTAAACATATATTATTTAGGCGAATACAACACAGGAAAAAGTTTTATTTTCTTTTTTAAAAAGTACATATAATTGAGGTACTGTTTGTTGGGCACTTTTATAATGCGCGGACAATTTAATGACATAATAGTACATCAGCAACTATGTAATCATGGAAATGCATTCTTCTTTAAACGACACACAATAAAAATGATCTACAATGTGGTTAAAACATTATCATCATAAAAAAACATGCATTCTACTTTTAGGAAAGATTGCATCATCTAACACACTGTCATAAAATACTTACAACTAATCTAAACAATATATAACACACAAATGAACTGAAAATAATAATCAACTTGATAGTGAATAAAACAGACATAAAACAATAACAACAGCAATGTATATAAGGACAATTTATCACCTATTTGAAAGAATAACTAGAAGAACAAAAAATTAAAAAAAAAGTAGGAACAAATAAAAAGTCAATCGATTCTAAAAATCAATTCTTAAACTTGAAACCAAAAGAACAAGTTTTTACAACAGATCAGCTATTTGGCACTCATTTAACCTTGACAAGTGATTGTTCCAAAATGAGAGAGGGCACAGTAAAGTCAACAAGTGTGCCCTTGCGTCCGCTGCTTCTCAAGAGTTCAGATGAAAGCTGTGATTTGCTGCCATACTGTGATAAAAGACAATTGTAATGAAACATGCTTAAAGGGATTAACATTGATTTTTTTGTTGTTCAGATTTGCAAATTTTCGTTGTAGTTATGTTATTTGCAAGAAAACAATAATACTGAACATTCTCCATGCTAAAAAATATCCATTATATGCATATTTTGAAGATTAAAAAACCTGAAAATTATTAAGCGTTACAAACGCGAAACGCTTGAATAATTTGGAGGGTCTGTTGTTATCATTATATTTTGTGTCACTACCTGGATTGCTTATAGAAAGTTTAAAATACAACATGAACTATAAAAACACGGATGGCCAAGTGGTTTAAGCACTAGACTTTTACTCCAAGGGTCAGGGTTTCCAGCCCAGTTGAGGATTTTTTTTTCTTTCTTTAATTGTATTCTTGTTTTACACTGGATCTTTTTAGTTCCGATGTGCACATTTATATATTTAAACCATTTCATGAAAAAGTTCAAAACAAACCAAAATCTGTGAACAAGTCCCTTAAAATGACGGAACAAAATTACTGTAAAATGACCAAAAAACCAAGGCATGTGCAAACTAGAATTTGACAAAATAGCCACCAAACACCCAAACCTCTTATGTAGTAATATGTAGCAAAAGGTAACATGCCAACCCTGAGGCACGGCCAGTTTTTAAACAAAATCAAGTGGAAGAAACCACAAAATTAAGCATTAGTTAACACATTTTGAAAAGGAATGGTTTTCGGGAAGACAAAATGCAAATACTGAAAGCAAATATTATCATTTCAAACATAATAATTATCTGACACCGCCAGGTGTGTTGATGGTTTGAATATAAGCAACAATAGTGGGTTAAACCAGAACAACGAATAAGTTGTGAATAAACAGTTTTGTAAGGAAAACATTGATATATCGTGAAAACAGGGTGCAGGATCACGTGACTTTGTGGGGTTCACAATTAAATGTTAATGGATGTGAACACACCGGTAAGTGGTGCTTTTTTTTCAAATAACTTTTTAAAACTTTTTTTCTTAAGAATTTCAACTAGTGCATAAAAGACAGTTTTTTATGCAGCTTATGGCCATGTGAAATACATCAGAATTACTTCATTTAATTAGCCTGTGTTCTTGGCCAAAAATGTGATGTGTACAGCATTCATTTTCACTGTTATGCTGTAACAACGTGAAATTTTTGCACCGATTTCAGACGTATTCAAGGATTTATTCTTAAATCTTAAGATATCGGCTCAATCTTCGAGAAAAACCGTCTTTTATGCACTAAAGATTTTTGAAAATGTATTTCAATAACTCCATATATTTGAAAAAATAAAGTTCTTATCAGTGTGTTTACATTCTGTCCAGCCCGTGTGTAAACCCCTGTGAACCCCGTTGATCCTGCAACCTGGAAAATGGCTCCAAGATGAACACATATTTGTACCAATTTAATCTACCCGCACAAAAGTCTATGCAAGTGACAGGTAAAGCGTTGGTTACTGCTGTAAGAGCCAATAGTTTTTAGTTTTATGACAGCAATAGATTGGATTTCTGATGTAACGTTTTAAGTTGCATGGGCGATTACTAAAGGTGATAAATTGAAAATGAAAAACCATCCGTTATTACAACAAAAACCATGACTCAACAATCAATAATTTTGATGATGTGATTCTATCATATACTCATATGGCTCATTTGCTTTTGGATTTTGTCTTTTCTATGAGATGTGAAATGAAGTTCATGCCAGACGCTGATTTCGGTAAATGTGCAAAGAATTAAGATTGGGTTTTGTGGCCTTTGTTGTAAATACCAAAAGGTTCATGAGAAAATTCAAAAAGAAAACTGACTGGCCTTTCTGACGTAAGTCCTTAATGCCAGAAAATTATATGAGCACATATGCAATGAAAGCAGATAGGTCTTTCTAGCTTTTATCAATGTAATGCCAAAAGATTATATCAGTAAATTTTCAATGCAAAGGATATTCCTTTCTGTCTTACAAAGGCACAAAGATGCTTGTAACGCCAAAAGGTTATCTGAATATATGTGCAATGAAAAGTGACCTGTCTTGCTTAAGTCCTTAATCTGACAAAAAGTTATATGAGCCCATATGAAATGAAAATGTATTTGCTTTTGAGACTTAATACCTAATTTACAGGCCCAGATTTCTTGCAAATTCTTATGTCAGTTTTAAGAATAATTGGCTAAAGTTGCTTGTTTTATGGAGTCTTTTAACAATTTTAAAATTGAGGCTGTTGTATAAAATAGTATTTTTGTTGTTTGTTCCAAAAACAATTTCTATTTTAGTATTATAGTATGTTTTACAATGGAATGTTTACTGCATTGTTTATTGCGATTTAAAAGAGTTATCTTAAGATAATCCTATTTAAACAGACTTCGGAATATTCGAGAAATCGCAGCCAGAAGGTTATACGCGCACACATGAAAAACAGACTTATAGGCGTGTCTTGCTTTTAAAGGTACACGCATCATGAATGCTGAGAAGATATTCTGTCTGTCCAAACGTACAAGGCACATATACTGTCCTCACCTGACTTCCATCTGTGGATGTCGCGTTGAAGCCGGCTTTGCCGCCAGCGACGTTGCTGTGCTTGTCCTTTGCGCCCTTGGGATCTGTAATGGTACTTGTTTTACGATTGCTCACCATGGATGGGGCAGCGCTCGTGAAGCCACCTGCTGGGTTAGAACGACACAACACACGGGTGAGAGACAACACACAAGCAGGAACAGAAAACAATGTCAAAGAATTCATGCGTCTTGAAATATATGTCTAAGTTGATATTCTGTTCCTCTGGTGCATATTAACCATTGGGTAATTAAATTGCATTTAAATCTTATTTATTATCTGTTATTGCCTTTCAAGTTGTTTAGTATTGTGTGCTTTATGATTAATTCTAGGCTAAATGTAAGGTTAAGCTAGCCATCAAACCAGTTAAAAAACCCAAATGCTTTGACATGACTGTTCAAAGGCATCGACCATAATAATTATTTTGCGTTTAATATTGTTTTATATGTTTTGTCCTGTAAGGTATAGGAAACTTATCACTTGCCATCAATGAAAGACCAGCAGATGTTTACAAGAATTTCCCTCATGATAATGTTTTGAAAATTTCATTATTTCTATGTCATGGTTCTATCTTTATTTGCATGGAAAAATATAAAAAAAGCAGGAAAATGGCCAAATTTGGGGAAAATTGTTGTTACTGAGTTTAATATTTGATGTTTCATTGTACAGTCCAGCCTTCCATTAATGCACAGAGCGACGGAAGTTCCTAACTTATTTTGCAAATAATAAAGAGAGTAAATGTTCAGTGTTCTATTGATGCTAATATTCAATGTATTTAATTATGCGTTAAGATAGTTTGTATATATTTTGACTTTTATCTTACTTCTAATTAAGATTGATGATTCTTTGACATTTCAAGTGAGCATACATGCCAAACAACAAAAGCAGCAAACCTTTCAATGCTCATGTTAATTTTGTCAATTTTAAGCAAAAAAACTACTTTACTTCATGCATGTTCTTAAGATATCTATAATTATTTATTAAGTTATTAGTCTATAAGTTCAAAGCATACTTTGGTTAAAGACAAAAATTAGTTGTTTTAATAGCACGCGCAGAATTTAATTGAAATATTTCACTGAAGATCAATTATATATAAAGACTAGAACTCCGCAAGTTGGATGTGTCGCCTGATGGTAATGGGTTAACCACAAAATTGGCCCATTTCAATAAGTCTAAGTCCAAAATAAGGTAAAGGTCATGGGCATGGAAAGGTGTTGTCCAGATACACATGCGTACCAAATATGAAAGCAATATCTGAAGGGACACAGTAGGTATAAGCCTTTTTCGATCGCTGTCGCAGATTTCAAAACCTGAATGCTGACCTCAAGTTCAAGGTCAAGGTCACAGGGGTAAAAAAATGTATGCGCATGGAAAGGTGTTGTCCAGATACACATGCATACCAAATATGAAAGCAATATCTGAAGGGACACAGTAGTTATGAGCCTTTTTCGAATCGCGGTCGCAGATTTCTAAACCTGAACGCTGACCTCAAGTTCAAGGTCAAGGTCACAGGGGTCAAAAAAATTATGCGCATGGAATGATGTTGTTCAGATACACATGCATACCAAATATGAAAGCAATATCTGAAGGGACACAGTAGTAATGAGCCTTTTTCGAATCGCGGTCGCAGATTTTGAAACCTGAACGATGACCCCAAGTTCAAGGTCAAGGTCACAGGTGTCAAAAAATGTATGCGCCTGGAAAGGTGTTTTCCAGATACACATGCATACCAAATATAAAAGCAATATCTGAAGGGACACTGTAGTTATGAGCCTTTTTCGAATCGCCGTCGCAGATTTCAAAACCTGAACGCTGACCTCAAGTTCAAGGTCAAGGTCACAGGGGTCAAAAAAATTATGCGCATGGAAAGGTGTTGTCCAGATACACATGCATACCAAATATAAAAGCAATATCTGAAGGGACACAGAAGTTATGAGCCTTTTTCGAAAAGTGTGACGCCACCGCAGACGCCACCGCGGCTGCCGCCGACGAAGTAATACCTATATGTCCCCTGATCATAGTCAGGCGACACAACAACCGTGAAAAGGGGACACGATGATCATTATTGTTATTTAATCAGCTCTGACAAAGAGCACATTGGAATAAAAAATTTCTATTTCTGCAATGTCATCTTCAATATTTAAATTTCCGAGTCAAAAAGATCAACATACTATTATTTACTCTGTAGTCTCCTCTGATAAAAATGCATATAAGTCTGAATTTTGTTAAACTACATTTTAACGCTATTCTCTGGCAATAATCTGTAAAGTTCTATTATTTTATTAAATCAAAAGCATGACAACACATCAGCTATTACACAATCTTTTACAACACAGACTGTTAAGTATTTTAATCTGTGAAACTATACATATGAGCTCTCAAACTAAACACTGAGTTAGTTACAACAATGCTCGTTATCACAACAGTGGAAGAGTTAAACCCAGACAGGTGATAAAGACAGTTTATTTTTATAACATGCAATTAAATGGTTGAAATATAATACAGTCAACTGTAATGTATCAAATATAAAAAAATAAACCAATGAATTTTGATAATAATATAATATTTGAATTATAATTATAAAGATAGTAATCCAGATCAATACATTATTGTTTATAAAAGTTTCAGACTAAAACTATTTAAGGCAGTGATTAATATACCATAGCAGAATGCCTTGACAATCAGTTATCAAAAAGACATTTTTATTTAAACATATAAAAAACAAGAAACCGTAGGAGACAGGTGATGCTCCCCAAAGCGTTTTTTTGTCACAATATTGCACTATATACTCAGATAAAAGGCAACGTCTTGAGGGGCATAACTTTTGACAAAATAATACAATGGATGGTTTAGCAACTTAAAAATTTCAAAGGGCCATAACTCTATAAATAAATCATCTTACCAGAACCCACTTATAACATGCGCATCTCCTCAAGGTAGTTAAGCTTCCCATAAAGCTTCATTGAATTCCAGTCAGTAGTTGGGGAGAAATAGCCCGGACAAGAATTGCACTATATGTACAGTTTATAGAAAATTTCAAAGGGCCATAACTCTGTGAAAAATCATCCGACCATAACCGGCTGATAATATGCACATCTCCTGTTGGTAGTGAAGCTTCCCATAAAGTTTCATTGAATTCTGGTCATTAGTTGCTGAGAAATAGCCCGGACAAGAATTGCACTATATGTTCAGTTAATGTAAAATTTCAAAGGGCCATTACTCTGTGAAAAATCATCCGACCAGAACTGGCTGATAATATGCACATCTCCTCTTAGTAGTGAAGCTTCCCATAAAGTTTCATTAAATTCATGTCATTAGTTGCTGAGAAATAGCCCGGACAAGAATTGCACTATACAGTTAATGGAAAATTTCAAAGGGCCATTACTCTGTGACAAATCATCCGACCAGAACCCGCTGATTATATGCACATCTCCTCTTTGTAGTGAAGCTTCCCATAAAGTTTTATTGAATTCCGGTCATTAATTACTGAGAAATAGTCTGGAAAAAAATCCAGACGGACGCACGCACGGACGGACAGACGGTTGGACAGACGAAGTGGCGACTATATGCCTCCCCCCCAAAATTTTGGGGGAGCATAAAAAGTATAACTATATACTGCTAGAAAATAAAAAACTATAAATGCTGCAATAAGAATACTATAATTCCTATTATCTTTTAAATTCATTTTGCCAATATACAAATGAGTCTAGCTCTTGGAAAACGGGGTTCAATGTGCACATGTGCTTAAATTGTCGTCCCTGATTAACCTGTGCAAACTGCACAGGATAATTTTGGACGTCAATTTGCCCACATGCATTTAACCCCATTTTCACAGAACAAGGTTAAAATTCATGCGAACTTACTTGCGCCTTGGGTATGAGCTGCCACAGCCTCAACGCTGAGACCCCCAGCAACCTTCTTGTCGCCGTCTTCACCTTCCAAGGCCCGTAACTCCTCTATCTTCTTTCTTGCCGCCTCCGCGCACAGTTCCTTGGCCTTACGACCCGCCTCCGTGTTGCCATTGGAGATGGCGTCGAGCACTATGCCATCAAGGCTGAGAAGGGCCGCCTCATAGTGCTTTGCCAGTCCGATTGCAGTCGTTGTTTTACCTGAAGAAAAATATCATTAAAGGCAACATATGAAGTTGTGGGACTTAAAATTTGTTAGGTCAGATTACAAATTTAATACATTTTTTACCATCACCAATTGCATGAAAATGGATATAATGGGTTGGGTTATAATAGGATTTAAAGCATTTTGTCATCACTACTTCCATTGAAAATGGATTCCTCTTTGAAATGGTGCAGTTTTTGTCCATTTAAATCTGTGTTGATTTTGCCAGAATACATTGTTTTTTAAACATGTTCTTCACTGAAAATATAACCTTATTGTCATGCATTAACCATCTGAGTTTTGTGTACAAATGGTTTACATTTTGAGATTGAGGATTCTGCTTGGGAATGTTGGTACTGGGCCTGTATTCACCAAGCTCTAAAGGGAAATCTTAGCTTAAGTTGAACTTAAAATAAAATTTAAAATCAGATTTCCCCTGTAAAATCCCATGTTTTATGATACAAAAGTACAAAATACAAATCATTTAAGCAAAATTCACTTGTTTAAAACAATTGAATCTGAAAATACCTATGTAAGAATTAGGCAGAGACTTGGAGTAAAAACAGATATCAGAACTTTTGAGAAATCAAGGCCAGATTACCAGAACAGATTGTCTCATACCTGACAAAGGAGCCCCATTTACGATCACTGCGATGCCACGCCTGTTCCTTGCAGCCTTGCCCTCAGGTGAAAGGTCGATGCCCAGGTGCCTAGCAACAGCCTTGGATACGGGCGTGATCTCCATTTCACCCACTGGGCCACTGCTGCCTGATTCTTTGCCTGAAATAAAATAACATCAGTGTGACAAGAATTGAGTCTTGTTCTGGAAAAACTGGGCTTAATGCATGAGTGTAAAGTGTCGTCCCAGATTGGCCTGTGCAGACTGCATAGTCTGCCGACTGCACAAACTAATCTGGGATGACACTTAACACACGTATGCATTAAGCAAAGTTTTCCCAAAACAAGTCACAATTATAAAATTATTTATGAAATTCTTCAATGCACAGCTGTTTAGACTGTTAATTATCCATTATATGGGACCAGATCAATTCATTACACAACAAAGTCCTACCATCATCTGATGGCTGTTTGTTGGACTGCGACTGCTCATTTCCATCCATGCTGTCAGCCATGGACTCAGGGCGAGACCGTGCCGTCTCGGTACCACCAGCCGTCTGACCAACTTCACTCTTGTCTGATCCGGTCTTTTCGCCGTCTTCACCACCATCTGACAGAAAGGGAAAGTGTGCTTGACATTAGAGTACAGTAAAGCACAAAAAACATCATCATATGAGATGTTGTTCTGTGAAATCTGCACTTAATGCATGTATGTTAAGTGATGTACCAGATAAGCCTGTGTAATACGCTCGGGCTAAACAGGGATGACACTTTCCGCTTTCATGTAATTTTTCGTCTAACCAAAGCCTGTTCTAAATGAAAGTCCAGTCAAGGCGGAAATTGTTATACCTGATTAGCCTGTGTGGACTGCACAGGCTAATCTGGGATGACACTTTACCTAAATGCATTAAGCCCAGTTTTCCCAGAAGGTGTCTCATATGATTGTAAATAGCGTAGTCTCCTAGTTGCTATACCAAAACCAAGAAAACATCTTACAAGAGATTAGAAAATAACTGTTAAGGTAAATACAAGTAATATCACCGGATGACTAGTGAACAACCTTGTTAGTCCCAAATCTTACCATTCTAAAGCCACCATAAATTTTGAACAACTTGACATCATGGACATATTAAAACCAGCCTTAGAGCCATTTTCTACTCATGTTATACTCAGTTTCTCTTCATGCACATGCTTGAAACTTTTTAAACTTTCGTTTATTTCAGGCAGACAACAACCTTCTTCAGCAGTTCAAATTGTGAGGATTAGAATGGCATAAACTTCTTTTTTCTTTGCAATCTACAATGCAATATCTTTTTCAAAATTGCTACTTCTTTTTTTCAAAGAATTCCTTTTTATTTTCATAACCTTTTCTTCTTTGCAAGCTTGCAAGCACTAACATTATCAAAATTGTTGCAAATTTTCCTTATTATTAAAAAAAAAATCTTATTTTTGTTCACCATTAGTTTTTCTTTCCAGGATAAAGACCCCTTATTATAGATACAATTTATACACTCCATCGCCTCTTTCTGACTGTTCAGGATACATTGAAATGTAGTCCATCATAGCAATCCTAAGTTCTCAAACTTTTCCAACGTTTTCAGCTCCATGCTTGCTAGGCCTCCCTACCTTCCTCATCTCGCTGTGATTCCAAGGCCTCTTCTGCCTCCCTGCGAGCCTTCTCTGCCTCCTCCAGCTTCTGCATTTGCTCTGCAAGATATTATAAACTAGGTCACTAGGTCAAATGGAAAACATTATAAACTAGGTCACTATGTCAAATTGAAGAAATAATAAACTAGGTCACTAGGTCAAATGGAATATAACATAAACTAGGTCACTATGTCAAATGGAAGAACTCATGAACTAGGTCACTAGGTAAAATCAAATAAATCATAAACTAGGTTACTAGGTCAAGTGCAAGATATCATAAATTAGGTCACTAGGTAATATGGAAGAAATAATAAACTAGGTCACTAGGTTAAAGACAATAAATCATAAACTGAATCACTAGGTCAAATGGAATAAATCATAAACTAGGTCACTTTGTTGACAAGAAGAAATCACAAAGGTCACAAGGTAAAATTGAAGATACCATCAACTATATCACTGGGTCACATGAAATAAATCATTAACTAGGTCATTAGGTTAAATGCCAGAAATCATAACCTAGGTCACTAGGTCACAGGTAAGAAATCAAACTGGGTCACTAGGTCAAATGAAATAATTTATAATCAAGGTCACTAGGTCAAATGCAATCAATCATAAACAAGGTCACTAGATCAAAAGCAAGAAATCTTTAATGAGGTCACTAGGTAAATGGAAGAACTCATACAAAACCAGTTGGTTTTTACTTATAAATTTAAGCTTGATTTAATTGAAAGCCTGAGGCTTATTGATTGAGAGCTTCAGAATTTTCCTCTTGAAGAAATCATGCACAGGCAGTTAGTATTTACATATTTATTTTAGGATGATTTCATCAAAAGACAAAGACTAATTGAGACAATATTCCGGGCATTTTCTGTGTAGGACCAGTACTTGGGTTACTGTGGAGAAGATCTTAAGACCATCTACTTAACCACAACCCTGAACACAGTTAAAACTCATCCGCCAAATTCCACAGCAACATTCTAAAACAAGAGCACTGTCGAGCGGATGCCAACGCTCGGCTGTGGGTGCTTGGATTTTGTTTTTTTGACCTTTGACCTTGAAGGTCATCATTGACCTTGACCTTTTCACACCTCAAAATGTGCAGGTAGATGAGATACACATGAAAAAAAACAAAAAACAAGAGGCCCATGAGGGCCTGAATCGCTCTACTGGCTGGAATGTCAATGGAATGGAAAGTCAACATGCAAGGGAATACTGAAAACACAAATCCTTTCATCCTTGCCAAATGAATTATCAGATGGCTTATATTTTATTTAATTTTAAATTAATAATTGCAACCAATTAAACAACCTACTTAAACGCCTCGGACCAATACAAATTCAAGGGGAGATAATTCTGGACTTTTTACTCTGATGTTACCCATTTTCAATAGGGTGCGAGTCCTCATTAATATAAAGACACTGAACAAGTTTGAAAAGAATCAGATGAAAACTGTGGAGTTTATCGCGTAAACAAGAAAAAGTCTTACGCACGCACCGACGCACGCACGGACGGACGGTCTAATGTAACCCATTTTCAATAGGGTTCGAGTCCTCATTAATATAAAGACACTGAACAAGTTTGAAAAGAATCGGATGAAAACTGTGGAGTTTATCGCGTAAACAAGAAAAAGTCTAACGCACG
>VMBQ01006213.1:0-10980 GCA_007657795.1 Dreissena rostriformis | reverse complement strand
GGTAAAATACACAGTAATATAGGAAAGCCTATTGAAGTTTTGCATTCAGACAAAACGAAATGGGTTTTCGATAAAAATATTTGGTTTTATGAGTTTTGTCTTTAAAAATCTATTTTAGAACTGCTTTCCACAGGTTTTTATATTGGCATAATATTTTTAAAAGCAGTTTAAGTTTGGCTGAATCTCTACAGGCTATAAGGGAGGCAATTGATTAGGACTAGGAAAAGAGTAAGGTCAACCAACCCTCATAGAATTCTGTCAACTCTGCTGGCAGTTTCTCAGAAGCCCCTCTAGGTGGCAGAAGGATCGTGTTGAACTCGTCATAGCCCTTCATTAGCCTCAACACCTACAGAAACATGGTAATTGTGGAGAGTGTAAAAAAGGCAAATAACCATGGTTGTTGTTTTTGTTTTTTTTATAATATTAATGTAACATTTTTCTCTGAATTTAATATCTTACTCCGAACCTTCAGAAAAGGTGTTTACTGGTATGTGATTTATCATATAAATTTCATATAATTATGTTTAAAAATAAGCATTGTAAAACAAACTTAAAATATGTTTGCCTAGAAAAACAAGTAATGTGTTTGTAAAACACTATGTCCCCGTTTGAGCAATTTTGACCCATATATTTGACCTTTGACCTTGAAGGATGACCCTGACCTTGACTTTTCACCACTCAAAATGTGCAGCTCCATGAGATACACATGCATGCCAAATATCAAGTTGCTATCTTCATTATTGCAAAAGTAATGGCCAATGTTAAAGTTTGTGCAAACCAACAAACAAACCAACAAACAAACCAACAAACGGACAGGGCAAAAACAATATGTCCCCCAGTATAGACTGGGGGACATAAAAAAATACAATTATTTATTCTATTTTCAACCCCATAATACATCTAAGCCCATCAACAAAAAAAAATAAATATTTTGCTAACCTTTTCTTCCTCTAAATACTGGGAGTCAAACTCGAGGTTGTAGAACTCAATCGGGAACGAGCATGGGTTGCGAACAATGATCTCTTTCTCGTCTCCAGGACTGTGTGGCAGGATTGGCCCGAACTGCATCATGTTGAGGTCGAAGTCCAGACGGGGCTCTGACCCCTGACCTCGGCACAGCAGCAGGATCCGCTGGCTGCTCTTCGCAATACGTATTGGTATACGCTGCTCATAGAATTTCTGAAGACAGAGGTCATGCTTATGAATTATAAGTATTCATCTAAAGTCTCAAAAATTGTATCATCACCCTCATCATCATCATCATCATCATCATCAGCAGCAGCAGCAGCAGAAGAAGAATGATCATCATCATTCTCCTCCTCATCATCATCCTCATCATAATCATCATCACCAGTAGCATCCTAATCCTCATCATCAAAAATATCAACCATAATAATTATTATCATGATGTTTCATTAAATAAGCCTTTTCTACTTCAAAGCTTTGTGGACACAAACCCGAAATCATGATTTAAGCCCAAACTCACCTCCTCTGTAGGCATGAACTTGACCTGCACGTTGAGGCGCTGACCTGGCATCAGGGTTCCTGTTGGCGGCATGATCTCAAAGATGCGCGGCTTTGTCTTGTCCACCTTGGCCTTTCGACGGAGGTGCATCGGCACATGCTTGTCCGACTGGTGATTGGGGAAAGGGTGGATGAAGTTCAGTTAAAATATGCTTGACTGAATGTTGGGTGGGAAAAGATATTTTTTTCAGTTTCCTTTCATCAGTTATTATTGATTGTTTTTATATTGATTTCAGGTCTATCTCATAAACCCCTTATGGAATGCAATTATATATTCATACAAAATTATGTTAACATTGATAGAAACATTTCTTTTATTGAAACAATTCTACTATTTTAACATAAAACTAAATAATGTTAACATTGACAGAACTAAATTATATATTGAATCAAATGCAGGGCAACAACAAAATTCAGTTTTTAATGAGTAAGAAAGAACTATGCATGCGTTCTAAAGGATTTTTTTTGTCTAGACGCTGCATAGAATTATTTTCAATAAATCATTGTACTATACAAACAGAAGAGAAAACATTTGGTGAAATTGCCAAAACAGCAACTAAAACTTAATGTGCATACAATGTTGTATGTTGTGGAAAGAAACCATGACAGCATTATTCATGAACAGTTGTGGCAAAAAAGAATATTGCTCAATAAGTCTGTTTTTTTTTAAATTGTTATTTATAAAATGATTTCCAGAAGTGGTCAAAGAGGGTTACCAAAAGTGTGTGCTTCAACAATATGAATGCATTCCTAACATAAGCATATTATACATGACAAGACGTGCAAGCTCCTGTGTTGCATAATACATAAATTCTCTGAGATACAGTGTGTGTAAATGGGAAAGATTGTTGTTTGCATACACACTCAGAAATTATACCATGAACTGTCCCCCAAGGAAAATTCTTATGCAAGTTGAACACTGAACAGAAAACATAGAAACTCCAACCTGTGCATACCTCACTGTCTACCTTTTTATTTTCGAGTTTCCAAAGCTAGGTAAAATGAAAATAAAAACAATGGACTTTTTTATTTTTTTGTCCACTGCAAATACATTTCAAAGTAGTTTGAAGTCGCTCGGAAATTGCTAGTTACATTTCATGCCATATTCTTCAAAATAAATGACGGTGAGTTTGCTTACTGGCAAGTTCCATATTAATTACTAAAATTGTATTAACATAATTAAGGCATATATTTGCCATACACGTTAATTTATCACAAATACATCGAATATTTCATTGTCATTGATGTACAAATGGCGTGACTTACATTTTTCTTTTCTTTCTCGGTGGGTAGCGAGTTCCACTCACACTTCACCTGCTGGTAGTTGTGGAGTTGCACAATGACGACACGGCATTCCCCGCAGCGCACCTCGGCGAAGTCGAGGCTGTCGTCAGAGATCTGCATGTCCGGCATGGTCACATGAGCCTTCAGGTGCATCATGATCACCGGGCCGTTCAGAACCTGAAGATAAAACACGAATGAAATTTAAAAATAGAGCATAGCATAGTATCAAATTTTTGGTCTGTCAACTTGTATTTTAGGGATTCATTGAGCTTTTATTTTGTTATTTTTTTACACAGGAACATCATGAAAACAAATATGGTAAATAACAACAAAAAAGTATCCTCATTACAATGAAGATACCATATATACCCCAATAAATTCGCTTTCCCTATTATTTTTATTTATTAAGTCAAAACCCTTATAACTACTTTTAACTTTGTTTTAAACAAATAATGCAAAAATAAGAGAGGCACCTTTTGGAAGGAAATCTTTTTAAAATAAGCTACACATGTTGATGATAATGTTTTTCATATTGTTTACAAGTCAACACACCCCTTATGGAAACTGTTACCCCATTACCAGGGAAATTTCTNTATATATGGATAAGAGGATGATGCACGCCAAATGGCATTGTTCACCATCTGTTAATAACGGAGTTATGGCCCTTTGTACATAGTATGTGTCAATGCAGCATGTGGGGGTATACTTCACGTCTGTGACAAAGCTCTAGTTTGGCGGGGGATATCAATTCAACGAATCTGCTTGTTTTTTCAGAATTCTGGCTTTATACAGCTCTTTTTTGTCCTCATGGTCACTGAGAGATTTGTACTGTTTTTCATGCTTTCTTGATTTTTATGTTTGCATGATTATTTATGTTATTTTTCTGTATTTTCAGATCTTGCCACATATGGAAACCGTGGGTTGATAGAACCTGCAAAAAAAGCCAGTCTGCCTCAGTTACCGTTAAACAATGGTGAGTCTTTTCAGAAACTTGTCTTCTTGAATCAAGGGTAAGGGTTAGTTCTGGGAACCCTTCTGTTCAATACCACGTATACACTGGCAACCTTACTTTATATTACTTGGTGTATAACCTTTTTAAAATACGATTTTCCAATTCATGAGATACCAGTATATAAGGACAAACATTGTAACAGTTTTTCGTGACTATATCATTACTAAATAACCAGAATTTTTTACAAAGGTTAAGCCTTTCAAACTTAAAAATCAGAATTTTATTCAAAACAATTTAGTTTCAAAATGAACTATATTATAGACTATTATTTATTCAATCAAATTCATCATCAAAATTCCCATTTCGAAGGTCTTATTCGTAAAACCTACCATCGACACCTTTGTGAACATGGAATGCACTCTTTAATAGACATACAATAGGACTCTTTAACAGANAACCTTTTTAAAATACGATTTTCCAATTCATGAGATACCAGTATATAAGGACAAACATTGTAACAGTTTTGCGTGACTATATCATTACTAAATAACCAGAATTTTTTACAAAGGTTAAGCCTTTCAAACTTAAAAATCAGAATTTTATTCAAAACAATTTAGTTTCAAAATGAACTATATTATATACTATTATTTATTCAATCAAATTCATCATCAAAATGCCCATTTCGAAGGTCTTTTTCGTAAAACCTACCATCGACACCTTTGTGAACATGGAATGCACTCTTGAATAGACATATAATAGGACTCTTTAACAGATGTTCTTGCTACTACTGCCCCATTATTTATTCTTTAACTCTTTCAGTGCTGGAACCGAATTTTGAAGGCCTTTGCAAAGAGTGTGGATCCAGATGAGATGCCACAGACATGGCGTCTCATCAGGATCCAAACTGTTTGCTAATCTGATAGTATTCTTTGAAAAAAAATCATTGAAAATGCTTATTTTAGAAATTCAGCAGACGACATTTTAGCAGACAACAAATTTCCGAGCATGCAAAGGTCTTATCACTCAACATTATATTGAGTGTGAATCTGAGACCGAGTTCAGCTGCTGCCAAAATCCATACTGAGCACACAATGATTGGACAGACTCATTCTTATGCCCTACTGTTAAGGTCAAAAGTTCATGAATGCATTACAGCTAAAATCAGATGTGACGGCAATCATACAATTGTAACCATGGTTATATTTTCAAAACTGCAGTTATAAATTAATCACCGTTGTCAATATATATTTGAAACCACGGTTACATTTGTCTTAACTAAAACTGCAAATGAGCTGTTAGTGTCTTTTACCGATGAAATAACATATTACAAACCGCCTTTTTAAGCAAATGTTTACTTCAATATACATGTTATCTAAATATCAGGATAATTATTAAAATACTTTTATTTAACTAAGTTCCACAATAATTAAAAACAGTAAACAACATCAACAGTTTATTTTCATATGTAACATAATTTGAATTTAAAATATTTGGATTTATAACTTGATCACATGATACAGCTTGTTTTGTTTGTAGTATAATCATTACGGATATTTTTATCTTAAACATGTGAAATACAGCTTTTTGTGCGTTTTCAACTCACTGCAGCTTCTTTTATGACTAACTAACCAATTAAGTTACATTATTTTGCAGAAATAACATTGCAATGTCTAGTGAGGTCATGCTATGTAAACAACTTTCTGGTTTTATCATGCCGTTAATTTTATATATTAATTTACTTTCCTAATTTTAAAGTATGTGACACACTCTTTTTCATTTTATACCATAATTTATTAAGCTTGTCCAAGAAATTTTTCCCTTAGCTCGCCAAAGACCAAAAAATGTTGTCCAGGACTTATTTAAAATAAAATATGTTATGAAAAAACATATTTTGTCAGATCCTATATTTATTATTTTTTTAATGATAAATTCTCCTCAAAACTATTTTGTTAGAGAACAATGATTGGTCAATTATTGACCCTGAGAAAACGTGTAACAACAAGCACACAAATAAACCAACAGTCATACTTAATACTGCGGTTACAAAGTAAAATCGCTGTTACATTCATAAACATATCTGCAGTGATAAATTTATTACCGTGGTAACAAATATGTAACAGGGATAACAATTTTATGACTGCTATCACATCTATTCTTAGCTGTAGTGTGTACATGTACTTTCTACCCAAATGGTAGGTCATATACTAGCCCATTCTGGTGCTAGAGTACTTGGCAGATTTGAACGTTTGACCCCCTGGTCACACATACCTTCTGGTATTCCATTTGAGTTGTGTTCAAAGATATCTTGATAGACAATATGTGTATAATAACATTGATCAACAGCTTTGTCGGGATGCTATTGTGTTTTATTTTGATTTAAAAATTGGACTTAAAGTGGTCAGAGTTCAGAAGTTATAGTTTTTGTGTCGCCTGACTATGGTCAGGGGACATATNATAACGATATACACACTATAAATAACGCAAGTAGATTGATAATTTTATATATAATATATATACAATTCACTACGCGTGCACAATTTGCATTCCTGGGTTCA
Source organism: Dreissena rostriformis (assembly GCA_007657795.1). NCBI lineage: Eukaryota > Metazoa > Mollusca > Bivalvia > Myida > Dreissenidae > Dreissena > Dreissena rostriformis. The sequence continues at coordinate 4,665 of VMBQ01006213.1, read as the reverse complement.
CCACGTGAAGAGGATGATCAATCTACTTGCGTTATTTATAGTTAACTTGTAGTTACCTGGTAGACATACCCAGTAAAATTTATTACCGAATATACTGAAAATATGAAAACTTATCAACTTTTTTCAAGTAATGTAATATACCAGTCGTGATATTTTAATCAATATAAACTAATAATTGTAAAAAAATACGGTATTTTGGAACTTTTCTTTTTTTGTCATTCATGGTTGACAGTCCCTTTAAGAGAGACATAACATCATAAAGTTTAACATTCCGATCATCTTCGTGCAATTCAGAAAGAAGCTGCATCAAAGTTGTAAAAGGCCAAATTACAAAGCTTAGTTGTGTATGACTATCTTGAGCAACATTATTAGTACAAGTTAAATAGTTTCAAATAAGTTAAATTGTTTCAAATAAATAAAATTATTGCAGTCAGTTAAAATAAAAATATTATGATTAAGCAAAAACCAAGATTCATGTTACAGAAATAATTAAATTTTGTTGCAAAGACTATATTTCTGACAGGTCTGTTGCTAAAATGATACACTTTCATTGAAAATAACTCTTTTTTTATGTAGATCTGTGTTTGCTTAAATTTTGCATCTACATCAAAATGGTATAGATAAATATACAATCAAATTTTGGTACCCTACTGTTAAAAATACATAAATTGGTGTTTTTGTGCAATTTTTTTAAAGGAAATGTCGTCAGCGATTAAAAATTAAACATAATTCAGCATATGTTCAATACGTGCACCCTGTCCCATCAACAAAGTCAACATCAATAACCAAGCTTAGTATACCAGCATGGGCATGGTGCAGTATTTGTGCACATTTCGTATAGTTGAATTTACACTAAGAGGAAAATGCCAAGTGTGTAAGTAAAGTAACTCTGATAATAATCAATATGACTAAGTTTTTTTAAAATTTTGTTTTATTAAAATGTGAAAAGTAAATGATTTTAAATGGTTTAAATTTCATCATGAAAGCAAAGAAGGTGTATACATTATTTTTATAAAGAATAGCTAAGGTTTACAGACATGTGTCGTGTTCTGAGAAAACTGGGCATAATACCTGTGCGTAAATTGTCATCCCAGATTAGCCTGGGCAGTCCGCACAGGCTAATCAGGGACAACAATTTCTGCTTTTATGGAATTTTTCGTTTAAATGATGTCTCTTCTAAGCTAAAATCCAGTTTAGGGGGAAAGTGTCGTCTCGGATTAGCCTGTGCAGACTGCACAGGCTGATCCGGGATGACACTTTACGCACATGCATTTTGTCCTGTTTTCTCAGAACACGACATACATATTATTCAATATAATAAAATAATGAAATGTCAGCATTTTCTTCTTGTAGAAAGTTACTTATTGTTTTGTGCTGAATTTTGCTTATTGTGCATTTTTTGCATCCACATACTTTTTCATCATTATTTTCCTCTTTTTCTGCTGCCAAACGTTTTTTCATCTGTTTTATACAGACAAATCATCATTCTCATCATAATCATCAGTGTACTCAACAACTCCACTTTTTTCATCAACAAAAACATCATCATTTTTAAATTGTAATCTTCATCTATAATCTTACATTTGCTGTGAAATAGTTTTCAAGTACAAACAGCGTTGTAGAAACACAGTTAAAGTCAAATCCTTCAGATTTTAACAAATGTTAACCACAGCAAGGGTGACATGAAGTCTAACATTATGTACACATAGCACAAGTTAAAAAATGTAATTGTTGGCTTAAAAAGGGACCATAACTCCTGTTCTGCAGAAAATATTATTACCAAAATATGGATGCACATGAATTCACATGCTGATTAATAGGCTTTTAAAGTTTAAGCCCTATAGCAGTATTACTTTTTGAGTTACACGTGACACATGTAAACTAAAAAATGTAATTTTTGGCGAAAACAGGGGCTTTAACTTTGATTATGTCAAAAACATCCAAACCAAACTATTGAGGTCTGCAATTTCACATTCTAGTTTATATGTTTGCATATTGTATCCTTCTAGCTAGAAATTGTTTTGAGTTATAATGGACACAAAGAAGTTTGATGGACGGACTGAAGGAAATCTATTTGCTTCCCACCTTAATAAGTGTTGGCATAACAACTGAAAAAAACGCAACAACATTCAATATGGTTTACACACACAATCAAGGCTTACTGAAACAAAACATGCTAGTGCATTGCAAACAAAAGAAAAATGTATGCTTTTTAAAATAAGACACAATTCGCAATTCATTACAAAGTTATTTGAATTACTGTAACTTCAAGAAAATTAATAACAAAAACAAAGATGTCTCTTGTTATTTGTTATTATGTTATTTGTATTATGTGACTATGTGATGTTATTTGTATTACGTGACTACGCTATGTTATTTGTATAATGCTTTTGAAAGAAGAAATGTGTTACTGAATAGCAGTTAATTATCAATAGCTGTACCATTACATATGTTTGTTTTCCTATATGTGTATTGAAATGTGTGACTGTGCTATGTTATTTGTACTTGCCAGGGCCGGAGGCCACATAGCAATAAACATTGAATATAAATATCTTAAACAATTTTAAACTAAAGTATTGATGTAAATGTCAACAAACACAGGGTTCAAAACTACCCAACCAACAACAGGGACAATACTTACCAATTCTTGATGGTTACCCTAGAATATGGAGATGTTGATAGTAAGATATAATGATCAAACAGAAATTTGGGGATTTAACCCTTTGAGCGCTGGAACTGGATTTTAAAGGTTTTTGCAAACAGTTTGGATCCAGATGAGACGCCACAAAACGTGGCGTCTCATCAGGATCCAAACTGTTTGCTATTCTGATAGTGGTCTTTGAAAAAAAGTGAAGAAAATGTTGATTTTAGAAATTCAGCAGAAGACATTTTAGCAGACGACAAATTTCCCAGCATGCAAAGGGTTAGTGTCTTGAATACTAAGCTATTACAGATAAATGATTGTCTAAAAAGAAAAGTTTAAAAAAAAAATCAAGTTCAAGAACTCTTTTTTCCTTTATTTTATCTGACTTTTTTTAAAAATAGGTTAAGAATTCGCTAAGATGATGAATATAGTACTCATAAAGCTTGAGGTGGTTCCATAATAAACATATAATCTAAGTTTGCCATATGGGGTGTAAACAAAAATCAACTTTACATTTGCATGAGCTAAAAGCAAATGACTGTAAATCTGAATATACAGAATACCAAATGCAGACAAAGCAAAATACATGTATATAACTACAGTTTAGTAACCACACTAAAAACTAGCCCATGACTACAAAAAACATCTCAAACTTAAAAGCATTCTTAACTTAAAATATTGACCAATTCAAATACTTGTAACTTCTGACTTATAACTTCATTTCTGTTAGGTATTTAAACTAAAAGGGGCTTTTCGTGGGCACTTACAATTCAGTTGTAGAAGTAAACATTTTACGAATGAAATGGTCATACTGTAAAATTTCATAAGTTTGACTGGGAACATGTTTTTCAAAATATTTGTTCACATTTTTTTTTTAACACTTTTGAATATATAATAGCGGATAAATAAATTACATATTTGTGAAGAGTTAAAATGCCGTCAAGATGCCCCTTTAAGACTAAGATTCAGCTCCAAATGAGGCAGTCATGGTGCCAGATTTTTTTTAATAGATCTATCAATATAAGTTACAAGCTGAGAATGAACTTGATTACATGATACAAATGCCTGCAGCGTAAAAAATATATTAATGAGATATAAACTATCTATCAAAATAATCTAAATATCATAAATTTCCATGAAAAATTGGTCAACAAATACCTTGGCTTGGGCGGCAAGCAGCGGGTCAGTTGTGGCAGTCTGAGCCTGCCTTTGATGGACCGCGTTATTATTTTTTGTATCCATGCTCAGCATAGTGCGTTTGTAGACGTTGCCTTTGGCCTCTTTGACGAGGCTCGTGTAATATCCCTCGCTATCCACTTTCCGGGGAAGGTCCAACGAAATTCGCGGGAAAACTCCTTCGCCATGAATCGTGATCAGATCGGGCTCAAAGTGCGCCACCTGCACGCGGAAACATTTGTCGAACTTTTCTGGAACGCCCGGCAGGTACTTGATGGTCAGCTTCTGTTCGCTCATTGGTTCGATGTAGCCCTGAAATTATGTATCGCTAAGTTGGTACATCAAGAAATGTTTGGAACTTGGAAATGAAACACATCTTTTTAAAATTGAAGTAACACATTGACAAAATTTTAGTAACAAATAGATCTTTTGCAAATAGTAATCGTAGTGTATTAATAAAATTAACACTAGACAACTATTGACAGAAGTGCTCTTATTAAGTTTTTGAAATTAAATCATATGTTTAGATTGTTATCAACAACTGATTTCTTCTCAAGATTTCAAAAACTAAAGACCAGGCTTTATTTATACATCGAGTAAAGTATTCAGGTAAGATTCAATGCTTTATTTCTTCATCTGGTTAAGTATTCATGTAAGATGCAATGCTTTATTTCTACATCTGGTTAAGTATTCATGTAAGATTCAATGCTTTATTTCTACATCTAGTAAAGGATTCATGTAAGATTCAATACTTTATTTAAACATCTAGTAAAGTATTCATGTAAGATGCAATGCTTTATTTATACATCTAGTAAAGGATTCATGTAAGATTCAATACTTTATTT
>VMBQ01006212.1:31039-56674 GCA_007657795.1 Dreissena rostriformis | reverse complement strand
AAGTAACAAATGATATTATAAGTGTTTGAATGACACTGTTGAAAGCACCTTAGTAAATTACACGACAAAATAACAAATATTCGTTTAATGGGTATCTCCACTCTATGTTAAACTTTAAAATCTAAAAGAATCTTGGCGAATACCTAACACCTGTGAATATGTTATCTGTTATGGAAAAAAAATACCTGACTGAGGTAGTAAGTGCAAGTGAAGTTCCAGTATCTAGACCAATCATCAATGCGAGACTTGAGCAATATATCACCATAGCAACGACACCCGTAATGAAGGCGAATAACAGTCTCATCGTCCTCGTTGTTTAAGATGGTGTTTATAACTTGAGACATGGGCGCAATGCCTGTTCCAATAGCGAACATGTAAAGCACTCGGTACTGAAAACATGTCAATTACATGTATTTAAATCATAACAAGATATATTGTTGTAAAACATGATGTATTTAATTTTACAGAAATGTTGGAAAATTAAATTAAATGATCCCAAATGTTCTATATACATGTACTTTATTCCAAAAAACAAGTTAAAAAGAAAATAGCTTTACCTTACTTGATTTTCTCTTTAATTTATGCATTGCACATTGTTAGTTTGAAGTGTACATATGTTAGCAGTAAGACAAACACACTCAATAATAAATGGTTAAATGTAACTAGGCTATAGTCTAATTATATCTGTACAGAGGAACATCTTATCAAAAGTATCAGTGTTCAGCAACCTGATCATTTCAACATACCACTGCTGTCTCAATGGATTGGTCTAAAAAGATGAATGGTCAGTTTGTTTAATTGTTTCTGCAGAATGTAACAGTATTTCAATCATGTCAAGGCGGTCAGTTTATCAACTCCCATTTGTTTAGATGCTTCACCAGAATTAAGTACATTTGCTTCTGTCAGTAACTGACAACTGTGCTACTGGAATCAGAGGTAGGGTAGAATTAATGGCCGTAGAACGAATTTCATTAACTTTCCCCACACAAGTTATATGTCTGGGCCGAGGAACTGGCGATCCTCGGATTTGAAGTACAGCGCTCTTTTACCTGAGCTAGCTAGCACTTAAAGATGAGTGGATATTTACAGTAGTTTTGAAAAGAAGACTAGTAAAATATATCAAATGTTTCTTAAAGTTTAGTTTTGTGTTCAGCTGTTTAATTTCAGCAGATCTCTTGAATATATGTGGACATTTATTGTAGTTTTGAAAAGAAGACTAGAATAATATATCAAACGTTTCTTAAAGTTTTGTTTTGTGTTCAGCTGTTTTATTACAGCAGATCTCTTGAATATATTTTCTCCTTTTTTTCACTTAGCAATAAATGCTACACTGAAAGATGTGTTTGTCAGAAAGCTACTACGCCGCTTTGAAATAAAATTTCTATTTATCATTTGGCAGGTATAGAAATTATCTCCCTTAAAAACTTGTTACTTCCCTTGGATTTTGTTTTTTGACCTTTGACCTTGAAGGATTACCTTGAACTTTAACCACTCAAAATGTGCAGCTCCATGAGATACACATGCCTGCCAAATATCAGGTTGCTATCTTCAATATTGCAAAAGTGATGGCCAATGTAAATGTTTTCGGACGGACGCACAGACTGACAGTTCAACTGCTATATGCAACCCTACCGGGGGCATAAAAAGTAGCAATCACATGTAGATTGTTTAATAGCAGATGACAGAAGAGACGCAGCCAAGTTCAAGAAGCCTGTTGTACAATAACATTTTAAAACAAAATATAAAGAAATGCAACACCTTATTAGGTAAGTACTTATATAATCCACAGGGACCACGGATATCCACAGATGTACCAATAGTCCACAATCGAACGAATTGGGACATCTTCCCTCTGTCGTAGACCTGTTTCGAATAGTATAACATACAACTTTAGAACACAAAAGCTTATGGAAATCATCGTACGCATATCAAATTATATCTAAATAAGTAATATATGAATATATAACATTGAGCGAAGAAAGTAATTTACTCTATATAAACTCAATAAAAGAAATGTTAATAGGAGTCTTTGGACAAAAAGCTTCAGGATAGTACATTCATTTACTCTCTTTTTTATAAGCGAGTATATACGATTTCAATGTCAACATTTTATTCACGCAAGCTTTAATCAACATAAAAATATAAACCTGGAATATTATTTTTAAACATAATTAACAATCTTAATACATCAATCAAAAATTGTTTACATTAATAAAATTTACCGACACATTTACTTGTATTCGTTGCAATGCCAAAATTGTGTGTGTCTATGAGTCCATGAAAGAATTTGCACAGATTATTGCGGTTTTACCAAAATTGTACATATCTTGTGTACATGAAGTAGGGTTTTCTGCTGTACACAATATAATTATTTGCCATTGAATCAAACTGTACTTTTATTTATTTTCTGGTACTACTTCTTCTTAAATTTTATTCCACTTTTTACCGGTGATCGGCATATTTTTGTCCAAAACAAATCATATATACTCGCTTTTAAACTGAAAAAAACTTTATGCAAGGGCAGTCGCATAATTTCTGCATCTGCCAAACGATAACCAAAGGGGAGTAACTATATTGTTCACAATCCAGATTTGTGTTTGATTTGTATCTGCTTCTTTGACTGCGTATGAAAGACACAGCAAACATAATTAATTCAACAAGGAATATACATATCCGCAAACTTAGTAATGACCAGCTGAGTTTTGAAAATACTAACAATAATGTACTGAATTCAAAAGATTTGTGTCAGCATTTATCTTCAATTCTTATGAAAAAGAAGTCCTGCATTACGCTGGTGAAAATAATGCAATGCAGTCAATATTCGTTGGTTCATTTTACAAAATAATAACTGAAATTCATGAAATGTTCGTGTAAAAGTATTTGTTTGAAGAAAGTTCTCCTTCACAGAAGAACAAATTACCACATTACGAAACAATTGTCAGATAATACCTTTATAAGCAGCTCAAAACTGGACTTCTCTTCCACATCTGAGACAGGTGTATATTGCCTAGTAACTGTAGACCCATCAATGTGTGCTCTGTAATAATTTAAAAGAGAAATGAAATACAAATACACATTCAGTACAGGATATATATTGCTTTGATTCGGTATTCTACTCAAAAGCTGATGATGATTTATGATTATTTAGTATGTAATAAAAATACATTAAATATTTCATAATCAAATGTATATTGAACAACTTTTTTTATTAAACACTATAAATTGGCAAATAAGGGGTGTTGTTATCCATGAAAAAAATGAGTCGTCATTTTACCAATGTGAGAGCAGGTCTTAAAGATCCATTTAAAACATGGCATATATAGAAAGAAACTATGAAATTTAATAGATTCCTTATAAAGATTATTTTTTAAAGTACAACATTATCTAAATCACAATAGTGATAAACAAAATTGTCCAATAGATGTCAGGACTTACATGTACCTTATAATTATGTGTTGACCAGTTTTTAGCCCTAGGCACCTTCCAGACGCTAATTGGAATGTATATCTCTTACACTTATCAGGTTCTTCCTCTATGTGTTTAATGGTAAAAGGTTGATATTCAAGCAGGTCAAGTAGGGGTCCATTTACCTGAAACAAATAATAAATGGAACATAATTGTTTGAAATTGTATTAAACTGTTTGCATTGTGTCATCCGTAGATTTTTTTTAAATAAATTTAACTGAGAACTATCTTTCTTGAAGCTTACTTTATACTGTTATGGTTGATACACTACCTTGGTTATTAGCCTAGATAGTTTTATTTGTTGATAAATTATGTTTGTTCTGTCCATATACATGTACATGTAGCTATTATTTACAGAGGCAACTTTGGCAATTGGTTACTTTAGTTTAGTAAGCAAGTTAAAATCTTTACTTGCCTTGGACGGTATATTGTTCTCGACTTGGTGAGCTTTTGAGTGAATCTTTTCACACTCTTTCTGCCAGATGATGAGGTTTTCTTCATAAATGTCTTTAACACAAGGTACACAACCTTGTCCACAGCAGTCACTTTCTAGTGGTTTCTCGGGTGGAAGAGGAAGCCCTGATGTCATGGTATTACCACTGATAAGAAATAAACATCAACAGGTAAACAAATGTGTCGTGTTCTGAAAAAACTGGGTAAAATGCTTGTGCGTAAATTGTCATCCCAGATTAGCCTGTGCAGTCCGCACAGGCTAATCAGGGATGACAATTTCCGCTTTAATGCAATTTTTCGTTTAAATGATGTCTCTTCTTAGCGAAAATCCAGTTTAGGCGGAAAGTGTCGTCCCGGATTAGCCTGTGCGGAATGCACAGGCTAATCTGGGATGACAGTTCACGCACATACATTTTGTTTAGTTCTCGAAGAACACGCCACAAATATGTATTAATATACATCAGAGCTGTTTGTGATACAACAGTTATGTCCCACCAGGTTACAACAGTTATGTCCCACCAGGTTAAAAGTTGTAATAAAGTAATGATCTTGATGAATATTAAATGCTAATTATTGATTATTATAAGGGAACAAAGCCCATTTAAGATACACAAAGGGTCTGAACTTTGGAGTTACTGGGTCAATGAGTCAGATAAAATAGCATCAATACTAGTTTACCATTACATGGAGCTGTGCCCCTTGCCTGTCTCACTACCCTGTGAATGGTCTTTCACATGCATGAACTCTGTCCCCTTGGTGTGTAACCCTATATGCGATAATGGGTAAGGAATTATACCAAATGCTATCTGTTAACCAGTTCTAAATACCATATAATCATTATTATAAACAGACCAAGGAATGATGTGTCAAGAGGCCTCCATGTGGGACAGGTCACAGGCAATAGTTAAACTTTTTATAGTTCAGATATTGAGCCTACTTATCCAGCAATCATGATTGTGTGTACTGACATTCAGGTGGGAAAGGCTTTGTTTCAACATTACATAAATAAAGCTTAGGATTGAACCTGGCACACAATTAAGGTGCAAAACCTTAAATAATAGACCTGAAAATTTGGTATGGAGTCATGAAACTTGTCTATCCTGGATTACTTATGACCCGAACTATTAGGGGGTAAAAATCCTGGTTACAAGGCCCATATGTCACCAGATGGATTTCTAGCCTCAGAGCACCCAACCTGCATATCTTTATTTCCAGCAATATGTTTACCCTTTGGAAACAGGAGGAGAATCAACTAAACTTGCCTTTTTATACTTCCAGCAGTATCTACTTACAGGATTACCCAAGGCCTTAAAGGATGAACAACATATTCTCGGAATTCCATGCCAATATGTAAGATCAAGCAGCATAAATTATAAAGATAAAAAAGTTCACCACAATTGCTTTGATGTTGGAGCAGAAACTGTTACAAGGCCAATTTTGGATAAATAAAGATGCATAACTGAGTTATTAATTCTGTAGTTACTTGGTAAATTTCCTTAATTGAAGAATATGCCTTATTTAATATAACCTTAATTATTATTGTGTTTAATGAAATTATTTTTTCACTTACGGAGCATTAGCAGCTAAAAAAGCTAAAGTACTTGAGAAAATGCAATGACTAATCTCCAGAGTTGCATGTACTCGGAAAATGGGACTGGTGATCAAACTTTGGTTAGAAAGTATGGTTAAGATTATTTTTAAGATTTTGGTAGAGTATTAGATAAAAAATGTTGGAGCTACTCACATATGATTGGCAAAAGCAAACAAGAGGGCCACAGGTCATACTGAACTCACCGGACTTCTCAAGGAACAAAACTATTCTGAACATGGTAGTTTACTACTTGTATTAACAAGGTTTCACAAAAGACACATAACAAAAATACTTCTGTCTTCAAACTCATCCCAGATATCATAACAACACAACTTTGTAATGTTCAGAGGAAGCTTCATGAGTGAGTTAAAATCATCACATGTAGAGTGTTTTAATGCTTTTACTTTGGCCACAAAAGAAAAACTGCCTGTTGTTTTCAACGAACGGCAACCATATCATACAAATGTAAATTTTCATTCATTTCACCTATTGACCTAGTTTTTCAAGCCACCTGAAACGGTTTTAAACTTTGCAGAGATGTTATTGGGAAAATTGTACTGACTAAGTTCCATGAAGATTGGGCAATAAATGAAGTCTCTAGTGTTCACAGGCTTTTTCTTAATTTGACCAAGTGACCTAGTTTTTTACCCAAAATGACCAAGTTGCGAACTCGTTTGAGATATTATTGGGGGGAATGTTCTGATCCGGTTTTATGAAGTTAAGGCAATAAATGTGGCCTCTTAGAGTGTTTTTTCATTAGTTTTACCAGGTGATCTAGTTTTTTATCCCACATGACCAAGTTGCGACTTCGCCAAGATATCATTGGGAGAAATGCTTAACTTAATCCTGATAAAGATTGGGCCCTCTAGAGTGTTCACAAGCTTTTCCTATAATTTGACGAAGAGACCCAGTTTTTGACCCCAAATGACCCAGTTGCGAACTGATTGAGTTTCATGAAGATTAAGCAATAAATGTGGCATCTAGAGAGTTCAAAAGCTTTTTCTTTAATTTTACCAAGTGACCTACTGGTATTCTTTGATCCTACATTGCAGTCAGTTTCAAACTCAATCCAGATAAAATTTTGAGAAATCTTCTTAATTCTGATGAAGGTTGGGCATTAGATGTGGCCTCTAGAATGTTGTGTTCACAAGCTTTTTTAATTTGATCCAGTGACCTAGTGTTTAACCCCACATGACCCAGTTTAAAACTTCTTCTTCTTCAGATACAGCACTCTTTCTAAAAAGAAGATTTAGAAGGCTTGCTGAGATATTATTGGGACAAATGCTCTTACCAAGTTTCAAGAAGATAATTGGGCTATAAATTTTACCTCTCGAGTGTTCACAATTGTTTGTTTTATTTAAGCTAGCAATGAATGTATCCTCTACAGTATTGATCACTATTCACAAGCTTTATCTTTAATTTTATCTAGTGACCTAGTTTTAGAAAAACATGTGACCATGTTTTTTGAACCGGTCTGAGATATAACTGACTGATAGAGACAAATGTTCTGACCAAGTTTCATGAAGATTTGGCACTAAATGTGGCATGTAGTGTTCACAAGTTTTTTTCTGAAATCTGACCTAGTGACCTTATTTTAAAGTTTCATAACAAAGTTTTAATAATAAAATTATGGAGAAATTTGAAATTCCATAAGCTATTTTCAAAAAAGTTTCAAGGCAACTTAGATTTTACCGAATTATTAATGAATATTCCAATAATGTAAAATGTTTTTTCATTGGTTGCATTTTCCGAATGATGTAAGTACAGTTTCCAAAGATTTTTGCTGTGTAGTCAAAGCGAATAAAACACTACATCATCAGTAGTCTATATGAGTAAATTCCGCAAAGGGAGTGAATAAAAATTGACAACCATGTGCGTTTTGGCAAAGACCTATAAAATAATGTGTATTATATGTCTTTGGTTTTGGTTCCCATTTTATCTGATTAATTTTTTACCAAAAAGGGCATAAACAAGGGTCATTGTGACCTTCCCCGAAACTGTCAACATCAACACAGGAGTTAAAATGAAATTATTAACTTGCTCTCAATAGAAAAAAAATAAAGTGTAGCTCTCATAAGTACAGTATTTAATTAAATGAAATTAAGTTTCACTATTTGTTAGTGGAATTAATGAATATTGGTATCAAAAAGTATATTATTATAATTATCATTAAAATATTGTAAAAAACCCAATGTTTGTCTTCCTTCATCATTTTTCTTTTTTGGCCCGGAAATATCAGTCCAGTCTGGCAAAGGCTGCATGATTATAGGATATCCCAGGGCTCGACATTTACTTTTGAAGCCACCTGTCCGGTCGGTCAAGTAAACCAAATATCACTTGCCCTGACCAAAAAGCCACTTGTCCTGACTATTATATCTTATTCTGCTCAGTACTTTGCAAAATAATGAAATAATACAAAATGCTCAAACCATAAAGACTTTAATCGTTCAAAATACATGTTAACATACTTGTAGGCAATTTAAATACAAAAAGAACTGACTAGAATAACAGGAACACTCAAGATTATTGATTTTTAAACATTATACAAAGCCATAATACCTGACAAAAACTTGTGTTTCGTAAAATCATTCTACTACGTTAATTGTCTGTAAGATCGGTGTGTACCGGTGTCGTAAAATGCATATTCTTTACAAGGGAGAATATTCTTGTTATCTTGGCAAAGAAAAATGTTAAGGGTTGCTTCCCTTGTAAACAGTACGGTGTAGTATCGCATGGAACTATCGGAATACCTTGCGCTTTGTCGCTTAAATGTAAACAAAATATAATCGAAAAAGTTTTGTGGTTAATTAAATTATAACGACCACTTGTGCCGTCTTTATTTACTTGTCTGGAGAACAATTTGAACTACCGTAAATGTCCAGCCCTGTATCCTGGCCAGTAATAAGTTTTAAGTTAAGGAAGGACTGATGATGCATGACACATAAGGCCAAAAAGAAAAATAGTTGTGTTTCAGGTCACCTCCTGAAAAAAAGTAGGGTCGGTAGGTAGGAAAANGATGACGTCACTACGTTAATTGTCTGTAAGATCGGTGTGTACCGGTGTCGTAAAATGCATATTCTTTACAAGGGAGAATATTCTTGTTATCTTGGCAAAGAAAAATGTTAAGGGTTGCTTTCCTTCGCATGGAACTATCAGAATACCTCGCGCTTTGCCGCTTAAACGTAAACAAAATATAAAAAGTTTTGAGGTAACTCCACAGAAATAACGTATTTTAAAGGCATTTTTTCTAAGTAATTAAATTATAACGACCACTTGTCCCGTCTTTATTAACTTGTCCAGATAACAATTTGGACTACCGTAAATGTGGAGCCCTGTATCCTGCCTGGCCAGTAATAAGTTATAAGATAAGGAAGGACTGATGATGCATGACCGGCAAAAGGCAATCACAAAAGCTCAATATTAGCACTGTCAAATTCTAGTAGACCTTGCAATTTGGATTTTCCCCTAACTTAATGTCGCGCAAAAATAGAAAATATAAAAATAATTTTTTTAGTTGTCACGTTGTAGCCACAGCTATAAAAAATGTCTAGCAAGAGACACACAAACACAGAAAAACCACATTTTTCCAATGGGGTGGCTATATTATAATGTATTTAATTCAACTGACCTAGTTCAATCATTTAAAACATTCGATACATTTAATAAATTGAGTCTGTTTACTTCTCAATTTCTATATCCGAATTTTGTCGTCCGAATTATCATTAAATTTGCCAGTTGGTCGGATTATGGCTTTTTGTTCACCTCATATCATGCCATGATATTATAGACACCATAACCATTTATTTATTGGTCGAACATTAATATGATATTGTCTGTAAAATCGATAACTATTTATATCTAGTCATGTGAGCTGTTTTCAGACATAAGAGTTTGTTGTTTCAAATTCAGACCAACTTTACATGGCGAAACCTTGTATGCGTATTTAACAAATCTATTTGAACTTAATGTTTGACAAAAGTTAAAAATGTTTTGAAAGTTGAAAATTTTATTGTATAATCGTATATACATATACATTGATAATCAATATAAATTTTGAACAGATTAGAAAACATCGAATATTTTACTTGAAAAAATATTTAGTTGTGAAAGTCAGCTCCATGAAAACAACAACATGAACAGGAGAAGTGTCGTTTCAACCTTGCTCCAGTTATCTGATTTAATCAGAATCCCTCACTGGAAGAGGCTTTATTCAGGTCAAATTAACAGCCGAAAATATGCAAGTCGCATTCGTTTGTTCACTCCAGGCAAAATAAAGCAAGAGGGCATAACATGCAATAGCCAAAATGTGAGACTTTTTTACGGTTTAGTAAATTAGGTAATCGCTGTTTTAGTCTTTACGCCACGACCTGGTTTGTCATTTACAAACAGACTACATTGTATTGTGTTTTGTCCATTTAGAAATCCAGTATTGATTGTTTGTCGTACGTAGTCCATGCGTGTATACTCAAGATCTACCATAATAACTCTAAGTTTTCGGACACTCCAAATTTGCGAAACCCCCTTTTTAGCCAAAATGATAATTTTTCTTGACTAAACAGTGTTCAAATTTAGCCACTGGACCGAAGACCAGGTCCACCAAAATTACCGACGGTCCAGTAGAAAATTACAGATGACTGGTCCGATGGTCCAGTCAATTTTGGAAGTAAAGGAATGTCCAAATCTAGTAATGAAATGTTCAAATTCAGTAATGAAATACAAAGAAAACAATAAAAAAACAATAACCAGGGCCTGTCGCTTAATTGAACCTTTCACACATCATGTCTGCCCGAGTTTTTAGTACTTCGCAACCTTTGTGTAATGTGTAAAATGCGGTTCATACTAATGTGACAATAGTGCCGGGTGAAGGTTTAGTATGTGGATGCAAAATATATGTTTGCAGCGCTATAGATAACTTTTGTGGTATATTGGGTAATCACCCCCTGTTTTTGACAACAATAGGGTTTTTGTAATTTCAATAGAGTTTTAGCAAACAGTTTCACCCCCTACTTTTGAGCTTAATTGGGTTTTTCACCCCTGTTTTTTTTTACTCAATTGGGTAATTTAGGGAATGACATATATAATATAATAAAAATAAGGTTACTTTATTATTTATTCAAATGAAATTCAAAAAGGTTCCTGTACATAACAGCAAACAATTACTGAATTTCTGATCAAAGTCTGGTCCTTAAATTTCAGTTTTTAAATAGGGTGAAATAAGTTATTAACATTTATACCTCAAAATCATTGCTGCTTTACTTCTGTTGCACAGACTGGGTGCAGTATGCACATTTCAACTGTTTTTTCTGTCCCATCAACGTCAACAATTTCTAACCAGGGATATAACTTTTTCCACTTTTGACAGGTTTTTTCAATCACGGACTTTCTGTCATGTTTTTGGATGTCAACTCGCTACTTTAAACTGCTACATAAACTTTTTCTAACAAATTGATAACACGAATGATTCGGAACATATTCGCGCGTGCCTACTTGTTTGGAAAAAAATTGCGATCGACATGTATTTAGCGCAACAATCGCGGACGTCTTTTGACCTCGCTTAGACATTTTTTATTACGCACCGTTATAGAAACTGAAAGTACAGACGCTTTACAAACACACGCACATCGTTAATATTTTGGTCAGACGCTCAATTTGCTATGAAATTTAGTCCGCATAGCGTTTGAATAACTCCGACTGTTTTGCTCTTCCGTTTGTGTAACGACTCTCTTTTGCGTTCATGAGTGGCCATTTTAATTATTTCAGAAAATAAAAGTAGAAATCGGAAGGGTCTACGAATAATTACAATAATACCCCAAAGAGTGATAACCGCTGGAAAGACTGCCTACTTTTCTTCACAGGACGGCATATAACTATCCGGTACATTTTTGTACGGAAAATAACCAGTCTAAAAAAACGCCCGGTGTTCGTAAGAATTGCGTTTCGTGACGCAAGTTTTTTTTACTGGAATTACGTTATTAAATTTGTATTTGCGTTTTTGTACGCTTTATTTTGAATTTAATTACGTTTTTGGTTATTTTAATTGCGTAATAATGCAAATATGCTTGTTATTTTGATAAATATTCAAAACAAACCAATGATACATATTTAATATTAACATAAGCTTTTACACCATATTTTATTTACGCCTGATGGGAAAATAAAGAACAATATAGACACACCAAATTTCAACTATGTTGACAGGTGACCGCATTTTACACAAGACACGAAAAAACATTACAATTTACAGATGAACAATGTCATTGCTAAATTATTTTGGGGGGGGCAACTCCGAAACAAAAACGAAAACTTTTGAAAGCTAGTGGAAGCGCATGTAAGAACATGAAATGATAATCTATATTGCTTTGAAACAAATTATTTTAAGCAAAATGTGAGGATTTACTGTATTGAAAATCTTTAATCTCTTATGGAGTTTCTTTTTGTAAAACGGAAAAATTCATGTTTTAATTTCTGTTTGGTTTCAATTTAATTCCAAATTATTATGATTGAATGCAAATATAAAATGAACGTGAGGACATATGTATTTCTGTTCTTATTGCACAGAACAATCATTCATTTTATTTTGTTTGACAGTGTCCAGCAAACATAAAAATGAGTCTGGCAATTCACCACCAAATAAAAACAACAACCTAAAACAAAAACACAAGTGTTTGTGAAATTGTTCACCTCAGTGAAAGCTTTTTATTTATTTGGGTTTTTGATTTCAAAGATATTTACACTTGTTTTAAATCACTCATATGCAGGATAACAATGCTAATATCTTGTTTATTTTATGTTTTCATTGTAATTTAAATTAAACACATAATTATAGTGATACAATTGGCAAAATTGGTGGTCCAGTAAATTCTGGTTCGGTCCAGTAGAAATTGATAGTTTGGTGGATCGACGGTCCACTGCTTAAAAATTTATTCGTGAAGACTGTCTAAATTTTCTGACATATGGGTTTTTGTCCATAATTAATTAGTCTAAATTTTCAGACTGTTAATTGTACAATGCTATTTTACCAGAATTATGCCTTGTTGCTCTTATCAAGTGACACTTAGATCATGCATTTTTACAACCGGATAAAGGTCATAAATCCTTGCAGACAAATGCCTTAAGGCAATCGACCATTACTTTTGTTTACCGGTAATTCAGTGTTTTTTTTTTCATTCAAATTACCAGAAAAAAAGTACAATTTTTTCCCCATATGTGGGATTTAAAAAATTCCCAATTGAAGGTTTCCAAAAAAAAAAATGTCATCTCCCATCAAGCGCTAGTTGAACCTCAGTAAATATAATATTGAAAACTCTCTAATTCACAATTTTGAAGCATTTCTAAACAAAACAACAACAACACTAATTTCCCAAATTTTGTCAAAACACTGCGATTTTTTCCAATCCAAAGGGACCCGGCCCCATTCCCAAAATGGTGAAAAATAACACTGTAATAGACAATGGTTTCACCCAACAGCTGAAAGTGAAACATACATACATGTTATTTATACTATACGGCTAGGTAATTTACAAGCACATGCTATTATACGTTGAAACAATTGACGCCATATACATTGCATACCCGTATCCTATCATCAAACCAATATTTTTAGAATTTTTCAAAATTTTCCAACACCAGTATTTTTTGTCTCTTAATTTTTGGACACCAGTCCTGTATTTTCTGAATATTTTTCTATCAAAATTTTTGGGCACAAAAAAAGAATATTTTTTAGTGTTCGAAAACTAAAGAGTAATTACGGTAGTAGCAATTTATCAATTTCATATAGCAGGGACCGTTGTAGTGATTTTTCCACCCTAATGTTTGTGCCATTTATAGGCACATTAACACAGCACAAGTTTGTTTTTTTCACAATCTTAAAGCCTGAAGTCACAAAAGGAAATCTTGATTAATTTTATCAATGCTTTCATGATTGATAATTGATAACATGGCATTTGCCAACTGTGTGAATGAGTTTCAGAACTTATATATTTGTTATGTTTCATGGTCCTGTAAACAGTTTGTGAAAATCATGCCTTCGCCTTCAGTAAATAGAGAAGGCAACGCCCTAGGAAAATTGTGTTCATATATTGCCTCTGGGATCAAAACTAGCCCAACTCAGGGGAATATGGTAAATTAAGACATTGTAAGATAAAAAAAAAGTATTTTCAAAGAACAATACTCAGGTGAGCCATCTAGAGCCATCTTGGTCTTATTATGGTACTGAAGTCTTTCAAACAATAATTGTAAATGAGTCTTATGTAAATGTTACTAGTTTAGTTAGTCTAATTTATCAGATGTCCATGTTATATTTTACAACATAAATGTTCCCGTCAACAAGCAAAGAAACAGTCCAATAAGCATGTGTCATAATTTATTTCACTTTCAGCTTTTTCTGCACAATGAAATCCTGTTCCACTGTCATAATGGGGCATTCTATTATCTTCCACTTGGTCTACGAGCCCTTGAAAAGCTTACCAAGGTTATTGACCAGGAAATGCAGGGCATCGGTGCTCAGAAAATATCCATGCCAACAATGATATCAGCCACACTGTGGAAGAAGACAGGTAGGCTGACATTTCTTATTTTGCGGACATTTTGCAAATATGGTAATTGGGAAATTAGTGTGCAAAACTATCTACTTCCGGTAAACATGTTGGTTAAGCTGTTTGTTTATATGACTTGTTTGATCAATGATGCTTATGTTGGACCAGTTATAAGGTCTATGCATGTACAAGTCTATGGTTGCTGGTTAGGGCAAGCCATTCCAATTTGTAATCAGTATGATATATTATAAACAATAATAAAGATTTTCAATAAATGCATGTTCTTAGTTTGATAGAAAGTTAGTATTATATATTTTATTTTCAGGTAGATGGGACACACATGAGTTGTTCAAGCTAAAGGACCGAAAATCTGCTGAATATTGTTTAGGCCCTGTTAGTAATTTTTAGTGTCACTTAATAGTTATTAGATAGATAGATTTATTTCGGTATCATGGTGCAAACACAATCAACAAACATGTTGTATTAATAAAATAATACATAAAATACAAACATGAGAATTAACCATGTCATGTAACACAGTACCAACGATAGCACAAAAAAGAGAGTGATCTCTTTTTTCCATTGTGGTCCTTGCTGAGCGTCATAATTTAAGTCTTTGAAAATCCCTAAATATGTCCACTGGTTATGATAATCCAATTACTCTGAAGGTTGTTTACTTGTCCCCTACCTGTGTAAGTGGAGGGGATTATGGGTTTACCCCCAGTCTTTGATGTGTCCCTGGTTCTGTTTGCCCATCTGTCCGTCTAAATCTGGATCCTGTGATAACCCAAAAAGTAATCAAGCTTGTCTGATGAAACTTTTTTGTGGATAAAGGGCAAGCTGGGGAATGTGCACGCTATTTCTTTTTTTTTAGTAAGGCATAGATTGCGGCTGCTATGGTTGTAGAAATATTATTTAAAACTAAAATCTGGATCCTGCAAAAACTCGAAGAACATGTAAGCTATGCTGATGAAACTTGGTACGAAGGTCAGAGGGTGAATATGCATGTTATTTAAGTTTTTTCCATGTGTTTGTCTGTTTGTGGTTACAAACAATCTTGATCTTGCAATCACTCAAAAAATATTTAAGCTAGGTCGTGACACTTAGTATGTGGAATGAGGGCAAAATGCTTTTTCAGGTTTGTCTCTCCTACCATCGGTCTATCTGATCATCCGATAAATCTGGACAGCATGATAAATTAATAAGTACTTCAGCTAAGGAGATGAAAATCATTCCATGGACGCATGGGAATATTCACATTATTTCAGGTTGTTGTCAGACAAAAATTATGGCTACTATAGGTACAGAAATAAGTGATTTCTAAAACCTTGATCCTTGATTATTTCAAAAAGTACTAAAGTAAGGTTGATTAAATGGAGATTGTGTTCTTACTCCGACAACATTAACCTGTAGGGAACTGCGGTTTTGTGTGTGAAGAAGTTCTTTTAAAATTCTATTCAGCTTTAGACATGGTGTACATTTCTGTAACAACACACATCATTTTAATCAATATTTTCTCATTCCCCACCTGTTATGTACACTTTGTAACAATACAAAGTTTATTTCTTCCGGAATCTTGAAATGTTTATAATATTTCATAGTAATAAAGTAACGGTAATAAAATATTTGTATTATATTATCTAGAAATCATATTATCTGGGAATCATATATTATAATTATTCATGTAGCATGCACACATACTATTCTATGATAGTACTGAAACTCAGAATGCATTTTCACATACTTATAGCTGACATGATGGCTGTCAATTGGAGTCGATTATTTTATTTTTTTACTGTACACAGCGTTTGTGAATTTATTAACTTTTGATTACAGACTCATGAGGAGCTGGTAACGAACTTGGTGGCACAGTTTGAGAGATTGTCCTATAAACGGCTGCCAGTTATGTTGTACCAGGTAAAAACAGAGTTCAATACTGCAATTTTTTATATTGTCTATCCATGTATCTATTATTATCCCCTGCCATAGGCGGAGAGATATAGAAGGCGTTGTCAGTCCGTCATTATGTCTGTCACACAATTTTGAAATTGGCGATGGATATCAATTCAACAAATTTGCTTGTTTTAAAATAAAAGCAATACAGTATATTAAATAAAAATCTTTTAATTTATCATTGTAAACAAAGGAATTAACAACAATTTGGAGTCCTGATGTGTAAAAATTACAAAATCATAACCATGAGACAGAGAGAGGTTTAAAAGCCACACGTCTGAATGACAACGAATTATCTGAAAATTATGTCATTATTACATCGCATTGATTCCATTTCCCTGTTAGTCTTTTTTTCTCATATCGATATAGTTAAAGTTAAATATTTGAATGCAAACAAATTTTCTGTACCTTAGGGGGTTTCTGAATTGTTAAATAAGGCACACATACTCAAAATAAAACCATGTAAGTGATATAATTAGAAAGTGTTTTGGCAAGATAATTTCAAGATTACCCAAAACAATATGGCCAAAAGTTGACTAACTGGGGTCTCGAGTTGAATTATATTGTTGCCATGTTAAAAAATAGTTATTGTAATTAAGCATTAATTTTTGTTTTCTTTTCTTTAAATGAGACAGTTAGTTTATTTAGTGAAAATGGTTNAATAGTCCACAAAAGTCTTTATGTTCAAACTGAAAATTGTTGCAAATAATCTATGTACATTCTGTAATATTGAAATTGAAAATATAACGCACTTGTTCTGGTACTGTCCATATACCAAAGAGATTATTAAATTTGTTGCTGATATTATTCGTAGAAGTATACCAAGCATACATTTTCAAATAACATGTCAGGATCTAGTACTTGGAATCATTAATCTAAAAATGAACGATATACATTTAGTATGCATAGAACTTAAACGGTATATCTTCTATTGTCAAAGAAAAAACAGAATCCCTTCAAAGAACGGATTTGTAAACAGTATAAAACACACTTTTGAAATATACAAAAATACAATTCAATCAGATGAAGAATTAAAAATCTGGTCCCTTGTTAAAATATTTACTTACATCTCATATAACACCATTACTAATCATAACACATAATACAACTTATGTTTACGACATAAGTTGATTCTATTTTTAAACTCTGCATTATGAGTTTTTCTTATACAATGCAATTCAGCACTTAAAATACTACTTAATTTTCTTATGTGCAATAATGTGTATAATAAATGATATACATACTTTTTTTCAACATTAATTTAGTTTGTATTGTACAAGCTAGTGTTTTGCTGTTGTCAAATACTTTGTTGAACAAATATTGTTATATTGTGTAGAAATATAACAAATTACGATTTTATATGAATGTATGTGGAATGTATGACACATATATGAATGCACCCATCAAATAGCTGTACATGAAATCATGACCTACTCTGTTTTTGCAATTCATAATACTTAATAAAGAGCTTTGTATGTTTTTACATAATATTCTATGTGGGTATGTAACATCTAACGGAGTGAATAAAATGTTGCACACAAAAAAATGAACAAAATTGCAACACAATAACTATCATGCTCTGTTTTTGCAATGTTCTTAGCTACCAGTAATAGTTATTGAATAATAATATAAACACGGAGATTTTTTAAATACCAGCATAAAACAGTTCTATCAATATCAACGGTCGTGGTCTGATCGTTTTCTGAACATTAGATAAAAGACAGTGTCGCATCAAAACGTTTTTGTTTTCATTATTATTTTGCCATTTTCTCAGTGCCGTATGGAAGCGTGGTTAGCAGTAGGACAATAGGTATAGAATTGTTAACGCGTGAAGCAGTGATGAAGGCAAACCAAACGTACACGAAAGTAATGTTGCATTGACTTGTATACAACTTCTGATTCCCCCTTTTTCATAAACCTCGTCTGTTCTAAGAAGTAGGCAGTTGACCGCTCTGTGTAACAACTATTCCACGTATAATATATTTCAGTTCCATACACTTTCTTTCGATACATAAATAAGTAGTTTTGGTTTAATATATTTAGCATTTCAATCGCAACTGTCAAACATACATCGATAGCACCAGTAACTACTTCAGACATTAAGTACAACGGAAATAGATTGCGTGTTTTGCATTTTCTCATAAAGACAACGACATCAATGCGAATGTTTGTTAAAACGTTGCCTCTTACTTCATGACTCAAAATGTCCTTCATGGTACACGTGATTTCAAACGTGCTTGCAGAAGAGCACTTGAACTCTGTACTCTGGTACAAAATGTTTTGTCTCACTGACCGCATTTCCAGCGTATAACCGCATTATACGAATGTTAATGGTATGTTGTACTGCAAGTGAAATCGGAAATACTGTGTTAATGTTACGTTTGTTTCATAGTTGCTAGTTATATCTCAAACTGTTCTTGTCGTAATATCGGAACTATTAATTATTAAAGGTAAGATATTATGAATAATTATTTACACTTTCAGACAATTGTATACAATTTCTGTGTACTATTCACGTATAAGTCGTTATAATTAAGAAATAATTGCAGCCTTACTGTTGGTTGTTGTGGAAATAACAAACGGTGTTGAGTTCAGATACGTATGAATTAAGCCACAAGGGCAAAAGCCCGAGTAGTTTGATAATGACCCTCAGAACGTAAATTCGTTTGTTATTTCCGCATTCACACATACTTAGCCGTAAATTATTTAGATTCGACCACAAATTTATATATAATTCATCTTATTATATTATAACTAATCTGTATCTTTACTCCACCCTTTTCGCGTTAAAAGAAACACATTTGTTCCAGCGACGTTAACACACCTACACAATTCAAGTCAACGTTTGTTTTCAGTCAAAAATATTGATTGAATAAGCGATTTGGTGTTATATGTATTGTTAAATTTATAAAAAAAATGCAAACAAATGCAATTTAAGTGCTGCTTTATATCATCGTTTACATTTTCATGAAAATGGGTATTACACTTGTATTACAATTATGATTTTAAAGAAATCGGTAATGCAAAAATTATAAGTTTATTAAAATGGTTGCTGAATTGCGCGTTTAATTACTTGAATGTAACTGAACCATCTCTAAAACTTCTTTTCAAAACATAAGGCTCCTCCCATTGTTTGTTGCAGAATAATCCACACTAATTTTCGATGTTTGTTTATAGGAAACAAATTGTTAGTTGTGGTCGAATATGAAATATATAAATAGTTGATATATAACTTATCAAATATAGTCTTATAAGTAAAACGTAAGGGCCATTAACAATTAGTATTGGTAAAAAATAATCAATAATGTTTAGTCGGTCAGCTGTCTAAATGTTGTATTTGGGACCTCATGGTTTGAATTGATTTTTACCTTTCCACAATAAGCATAGTTTTGATCGTTTTGCTTTAAATAATTTCAGACAGTATTCCTAAATTGTTCCTTATTAACAATATGTTACATACATATTAAATAATGAAAATGTCACCTTAAAATTGAATTAAGGGACTCAAGTTCTGTACAAAAATTCAGTTCGAAATTGAGTTCATGTTAATCTGCAAATCTATTCATTATATTAAAAAGACCAGTTTGATTTTAATAATTAAAATATAAATACAGTCAAACCTGTCCGAGACACCACCTTTTAATAGAAACCACCTGTCCATAAAGACCACAACGATTTCCTCCAAATCCTTTCAATTCCTTTAAATCAACCCTGCGAATAAAGACCACCTGTTAACAAAGAGCACAACGACCAAATCCCTTGAGTGGTCTTTATTGACAGGATAGAGGGTAATACAAACTAATTGAACATTTTCGTTACCAAAATATGATCGTAACCTTAAGTTCTTACAGTTTTGATGGTTTTTAAGGTGTTCTTTGGGTTACATATTGCAATTGGTATTTACAAATTGAGTAAAAACATGTACCAATAATGCTGGGCCTAAACCTTATTTGGTTTAATTTTCATATATTATAAAATATCTTTAATGTGAACACTTCTTTCTTGGCGCAAAATTGACCTTATTATAATACTACTTTTAGTTTCGTTGAAACTACTAAAAGGATAAAAGGAATGTGATAAAACAAACTTACAAAATATTCCAGTTTCGGAAGTCGCCAATGATGACGATTACCATTTCTATTTCAGACTAACTGCTATATGGTTACGAACTGGATAAAACTCCAGAAACTCCAAGCATAAACAATGAACACCAAAGTGGCTATATTGATGGTGGTTGTGCTGCAAACCGTAGCCTCCGCATCGCCGCTGCATTTGCCCAACAGAATGGCCTGTAGACGACAGTGCATGGAGACCTATCACAAGTGCATAAATCTTTGCCGAAAATCTCCGATGCAAATGCCGAAAACGTGCGAGAAAAAGGCGTGTCATCAGGAAATGGGGCGTTGCCTTCGCAGCGTTTGTCACCTCAAATGGCATTCCGGTGTTTAACATTATGTAGCCCGCCACGAGGAATACTATTACAGATGTCTTATTATACCCTGTCTTATACAAATTTAACAAGACAATTCATATTTAAGATTGTGACTGCTTCTTGCAATGATATATTCAATCGGTAACTTTCACGCAATACAATTTTCTAACAATTTGATTATTTCTTTTGTATGTGTAAAAAAAAATCTAAACCCAATAAACAAAAGCTTAGCTGTATAGTCTTGTCGTATTATATGTTACATGTTCACAATATATGCATATATGCAAACTGACTGTAAGTGACACTGACACGTTCAGCTTGTGCGCATATATGTAAAACGGAGAGATTATAAGCAATCAAACGATCATAACAGCATGGCTTGACAGACGCTCGCACAACAAAGTAAACATCAGTACAGTTTTTTTTTACGGACAAGAAGAGACTAATAACATAAACATAACACCCTTAAGGAATTCCTCAGAACAAATGACACGGTCAATGTTCGTGAACTAATTGTAAATTCATTTATTTAATATATTTCGTCCTCGACAACTTACCGACCCTTAATTTTTTTTAAATAAAATTAAAAAGATAAATAAATCAATCATTTAAAACGATGATTCAGCTGGTGATGTCGCGTGAGTACATCGATTAAATACCATCCGTTCGTAGCCAGCGTCGGATGTGTTATATTTAATTGACACAAAGCACTTTCGAACATAACTATAATTAACAATACATATAATAAATAGATATCGAACACATATTTAAGTTGTTAGAAATTTAATCGCCATTTAATTTCATTGCAGTTCATGCCCGTTTAAAACGAATTGTATTTTTCTGTTAGACAGAAAAATGGACGGACAAACAGGTAGGCTTGCGAGGAAGCAAGCAGGCAGGAGTGTGGATAAATGCATGATTCTAGAACACATCAGATCGATCAAACACATGTTGGGCGAATAATTGGGAGTTTTTTTTTCTTCATCTGTTACTTTTGTTAACAAGAAGTTATTGGATACTAATCAGATAACCAATACATACTGAAAATACAATTGCTCCAACAGAGTATCAAATATAAAAATACATGTAATTAAGACATCGCTCTTTTTATGTGTTTTTTTTTTTTTTAAATTTTAGATTTACTATTCATCGACCCGTTCAAGCTAAATAAATGGTGTATGCTGAGAACTGTGACCATCATTTAGCCCTATTAAGACCCCGTTTGTACTTTTACTATTTTACTATTACTATATCTCTATTATAACTATAGATACTCACGTGAAAGTTCGGTCGTCTTTTTCGGTTGAATATTTCTGCAGTTCGTGAACTGTGAGAAAATTAACTGTACATAATAAAAAAGAAATAAATCACAGTGCTGTCGTCTAACCAGAGAGAAGAAGTGTTTAAGTAAAAAATACTTTTCGTTTTCGGCAGCACAGTGACTTAACGGAAGGCCGATCTTTGCGACGCACTCATGCCAAAAACACTTGACTCTTGAACTATACAGTCAAATGAACACCACTTAAAAAGATGATTATTGCATCAAAGTTATTGCTGTTTCGAAAAAGTATTTTCCTTATGTCAATGTGGTTGATCATCGTTATATAGTATTTAACAAAACGTAACCATCCACTTATCCGTTTAAATGAAAATTTATATAGACGAATATATATGAACCCATTTCCTCAATTCGTCGGATATATTCATATGCAGAAAGACCCTAACATATTATATTCTAAAACAGTGTCCGCTATGTAGTTAACCATTTCCCCTGGAAAACATAAACATGGAATCGTTTGTTTTTGATGCATTGTCATGGGCTTGACAATTTAATTCAATGACATACATTTTTCACGCCGTATTACATGTTATTAGAGAGACGGCGTTTTCATAACACCCAATAACTTTCAGGAGTAACACCCCCTTGAATATATATGAATACATTCAAATACAAGAAGACACCTTCTATAGTTCTTCATACTTAATAAATTGTTCCCATCGACATAACTAAATGTATGTTTTTAAATAAGGTTTTCATACGTTTATAGTTGAGAAAAGCTTGATCATGTTGCAGCTTTAAATACAAGGCTCTTTGTTCTCGCTAAAAACATTAAACGTTCATGTTATGGTGTATAAAAGTCAAGTAAACAAATCTTTACACAAATGTCGTGTTTTATTTTGACACATGATATAAAAACCGGTAAATAAATCTTGGTATAACAAATATTTGCATCATTGACATTTAAATTAGTCTTCATACATGCAGAACATTTTCAACATGGATGGCTGAAAAGTTCTCTTTAAAAGCAAATGTCTATGTAACGAACGGCAATCGTTAATGAAGGAGGGCACACAAATAATATCAACTTAAATTTTGTTAATGTCCTGCAATAAACAATTAAGTAAAAAGACATCGAATGAGCTGTGGTGAACAGATTTTTCTGCAGAAAACCAATTACCCATTTATAAACATTCTTATTTGACCAGCACAAACAAATGTCCGTTTCTGTATTGGAAGTGTCTTAATGAATAGGCTTTTTTTTACCACATTTATATAGCGCCCTTTTCATACAGTATGTGCGTTAGAGGCGCTTCACATTTTTACCCTTGTCACTGGGTCATAAGTCGTCCGTTAACATCTTGGCGCAGTATGCAACCACGGCACATTTGCTTATTTCCCTCACAGGTACCCATTTATACACCTGGGTGGACAGGAGCAGATGTGGGCTAAATTTCTTGCTCAGGAAAGTTCCAGTGGTCAGGGCGGGATTCGAATCAGGGACCTCTCGATCTCTACGACAGCGTCCTACCTTTAGATCACTGCTTCCACGGTTTGAAAAATAACAACACAACATTACCGCTATAGAGATGAGCTGCTCCTGTATGTTTCTAAAATTTCTGTTTTCTTTTTAATTACTTAAGGCTAAAAGTTTGTTTTGGTCCTACATAAACAGGTTTAAAGCCCTAAATAAGTTGCATTGACATATTTATAGTAGTGACCCAGTTTTATTCACTGCGGTTTTCGTTTGTTGATTGTTTTTTTTTGTGATTTGCAGTGTTGAGCACCCTTGACGTGTGCCACAAGTTAAGGTCTTCCTGCTGTATTAGGAATTCTTTCCTTCTCGCGCAGCAGACGTTTATATAGATAATTGTTTTCTTACATAATTCTTAAATAAAAACATGTATTTAAGTGAGCTATGTTACCAATTCACTATACAGTAAGTTATAAGTTGTATGCATATATTTAAATAAAAAAAATCATAGTTAAAACATTAGATGTCAAAACGATGTTAAAATAATGAGGTACCATACATAAAGTATGTATTCATAACTAAGTATATTAATCAATTATTTAAATTGGATTTCGGTTAATTGTTATTATTTCTTGAACCGTATGACCCTGCTGTAAGTTAACAGCCAACCGTAAAGGAACCTGTTAACATTGTTATCGACACTTTACATTCGTTTAAAGCAGTGCATATGCAAACCTGAATAGCACGCCAGATTTGCGTTCAATACAACGTTATCACGGTCTGATGATCGAATATTTTATTTCGATATCGGGTAACATTATACGCGAGTAAAATAATCAAGGCGATCGCAGTGAGTTCCTTAATACGCAGTTTATCTGATCGATTTAAGTTCGTTTAATAACATCGAGCCGTGTACGGAATAAAATATAATGTGGATAAATTATTAGATCGTTTGGTAAATACTTTCACAAAATGATATCGTTATCAGGTGAACATCAAGTAGTCTTAAATGTATGAACATAACTCACGATTGAAATTCCCACTCAGCATTGTTCTTAATTTTCTGTCTAAAATACATGTTAATGCTTATAATAACAAAAGTCATAATTTTAAGTATGTTCACCTACATTTAATGTGCACATGTTATCCACAGAATGCGGATAAAAAGAACAAACAAATGTCGGAGCACCAAAAGACCGATCCGTTGGAGTTACACCTTAGTGGTTACAGCCTACCCACAGAAAGCATGTTTGAACTACGAGCGGTACTAATGAAGCGGTTTTGCAAGCGTTTCTCCGACGGTCTCTCGCCGGAAGGCCGCCAAGCCATGCAGCAAGTCATTTGTGAGGACATGGAGGAACATGCTCTCTCTAGCAAGTGTGACTATGTGCCATCTGCTCAACAAAGGAAGCCAGCCAGAAGAAACAAGATTGTTTCTGACACGAAAGAAAATTAAAAGGCAAATGATTATTAACAGTAATGTCAGTTGCGTGTTGTGTGCTTTTTTTATAGAAATAATAAAAAGTAAAAAAAAGTATTACCAAATAGCTAAATGTATTTCACACACATTTATTTTTAGCATTCGCAATCAACTTCACATTATCAGAAATTAAACCAATGTAAAATACAAAAACACATGTGATCAATTAAAATGTATTTCTTTTGAAAGCTCTGTTAGTATGCATTTGAATCTTAATAGTATTACACAATCTCGTATATACAATTAAAAAACTATTTTTAGCAACACATACACGACAGTGCAAAAAATAATTATGTTAGAACTCAGAAGTATGTATCATAAGGGAGTCGTTGAGTCTTTAATATCAGACTGAATAGCTTGTTTATACGTTATTGACCATCGTTTGTATTTGAATGCTGTTGACAAAAGTGTTGCTTTTAATCGCCTTACGTTTATAACAAATGACATAAAAGAAGTTATCCATATACTTTCATTTCAATAACATACTTCGACAAATTTCGTCATCTTAGTAAATTGTGTTTAAAGCGGGACTGTACGATTTTGTCAAATATTTATGAATTTTTATAAAATGTATTAAAAATTAGTATACATATATTTCAATATAAATTAAAATAAAAGTTAAGAAGAACATGTGTCGAAAAATGCGAAATAAGCCAGATATTTAAATCTAAAATTGAAATTGGCTTCCAGCCGAATTCGCCAGCATATATATAATACATGTACAATGTGAATCTAAATTTAGTTTTAGTGCAGATTCGTTCATACGACACAAAGACACAATTTTGTTTCCTTACAAATACGAGTAAAAGTGTCGGCATCGGCTTTAACCAGCGCTAACTTGTCTTTGCTGCATTTTATGAAATTCGTCTTCAAAGTATAATTTTTATTGCCTATTTTGAGTCATCGTAACATAATTTAATCAATATATTAAAATTTAACACATGTAAAAATCGTACAGTCCCGCTTTAAAGATT
>VMBQ01006212.1:0-28680 GCA_007657795.1 Dreissena rostriformis | reverse complement strand
TATACTGTGTATGTGTGTTTAAAGAAGCGTTAAACCCAGCATTTTTTAGTAAGTAAGCGTTATTTTAGCATTTGCAACTATACATTGCACAAATTCCAACCATGTGATATCTTGCGTGGTAAACAAACGAAATTATTTTTCATATATTACTTTTGATTTGTTAGTTTTGCATTATTAAAGAATACTAGTTTGTGCATATTGTTGTATGTTTATACTTGCGGCTATTACCAAAATTGTGTCGGTAACTTTCAGGGAGATAAATTTAGTTTGGATTTAACTTTTTTTTTAACCTCAAGCACCTTTAATTTTGTTTCGATAAATATCCAACACTGTTAAGAACGACATTGATAACTCGTTTATTAAAAAAACATTCGTATTAACTTGTTTCACCAAATTGCTTTATCGTTAAAATTAAGATGAAACAGTAGGTCTAACGTTTAAATACGTTTAAACATATTACGTCATCGGGTGCAAAGAGCGGAATTGGATAAGCTCATAACTGAACAAATTTTGCTTCGTGAGTGACGAAACCTTTCGTTCATCTGGTGTGAACTTATGTCTTAATAAAAACTGTTTTTAATCTTATGTTAATTAAGTCAACCATTTAGTGCAAGTTTTGTTGGTAGGACGTTATAACTTTCAACTACAATGGAACATATCTATATTTTTATTAGTTTAATATGAAAATCAACAACACAAATATGCAGTTCGTGTTCACAACCAGTATAAGGATTCTTACCTGAAATTGCACGATGTTTTTTTTTTATAGAAGTATATATAATTGATACTTGTTTTTAACGTCTCATCATGCCTCAAAACGTAAGAAATATGTAGCTCTGGTGTGCATCCATCGACCCACTGAATATGTAAATAAATTTAATTGTATTATCGTTCATCGCACTTAATTGAATGTTTGTGCTATGAATTATAGTTTACGCTAATACGTTTAGTGAATAGCTTTGGGCGAGGCATGTGATTGAAACACCGTTAAAGTTAGCAATGTTCTCAATAATTTGAATCAACCTGTTCCATGCGGTGATCCCAGTTGTGTTAATTCCTGTTTGTTTATTGTGTTGCATGTGTTGTGATGGGTTTAGTGGTGCGTCACTTTGTTTGGAAATCGTCACTTGCCATAAATAAAGGACCTCGTGATAAAAAGTTTCATCTGAAGAGGCAGCTGCAGTTTCAACTTGTTTAAATTTGTTTGTCCGTTTGTCCGTTTATCCACAAAAAGTGAAATAACTTATAAAGACATATCACATTACTGGTCCCTGCGATTTCCCAGAAAGCACTGAAGAGTTGTGGGCAAAACCAGGTTTACTCATTCCATTTTGGAAATATGCACGGCTTGTCGGTTTTCACCAGAGATCAAAGTTCAGGACGAAACTTCATTGCGTTATTTCTCAACAAAATATAAGACATGATCATAAACCTGGCAACATGATATGGTTATATGTTTTCCATGTATCGCGGAGTTTATCAATTCCTCTGTTTTCCATCTATCTGTTTGTCCGTCGACCAGACAATACATAACTTACAATGTACATAGAATATAATCATTAAACTTGGTACTTATGTCAAAAATGTATTTCATTATGAACTATTACAAGTGTACAGCTTAGTATGCGACCGGTAGGGTCTTAATAAAGTGTTAATATCAGTTCGCGCTCCTTAACACCATATGCTGCGTGATTTTGGGATTGAAAATGACAACCGACAGATTTGTATGTAACTCGAAATGTATGGTACAATATAATTATATGAACCAGTTATCGGGAAATAGTTTATTTCAAATATGGAACGGTAACCTTGATATACATTTAGCAAATCTCTATTAACATGTTTGGTAGGCGATATTATAAGTACACCGACTAAATGAAATTTCAGCTGCACCAGCAGGAGAGATACTTTATTATAATATACGGTCCTTTATTTATTGACGGAAGCCAGTTTCCAAAAGTAAGATAAAAAACCAGACACGGTAGTACACAAAACAAACAAACATTAACAAATCTGTTGTCAAAGCCTTGACACGGTCAATGTGCAACATTTGAAACTTATTTCATGAACTTCCAAACAAACACTATGCTCACATCCAACCCAGTATAAACAGGCATAACATAAAACGCATAACGGATAACATACATAAGCCAGAATACGAAAAATGAATACATATGAACGGTCAATGCAAAACACATGTAGGCTTTAACCGCCTGAATTAGTTTGAAACCTCATACTTGATCCAGAGTTATTCACAAAACATTAAGCGTTAATGAAAATTGACCTCGTCGCATCAAAATCCCAATTGAATAGCAATAAAAGGGACCCCATTTAGGTTTTGATACAATTGATCTACTTAATCTTTGGATACAAACCAATGTACCAGAGGTGTAACTTTCTGAAGCACGACAATAAAACGTTTTTCCAATTGTGCTTAAATTTCTGCGTAACCTTATTCACCAACTGTGGTTTCTATTATTTGTTTTATACAATGGTCAAAAGTGGTAGGTATTTGGTAGTCGAAATTGAGGGCCTCTGCGAAGCAAGTTTTTAATTTGTTTTTTGTTAAGAATATAATGATTATCTGTTATCATATGACCAATAGGGCTATATAGAAAGCTTGACTTGGTACATTCCCACGATGAAAATTTTGTGTCAAATACTTTATCATCTGTGGTTATATAATTATAATTCGAAACAAGACTAAAGCCTGGTTTATTATATTAAAAAAAAAAAATAGCGGTATTTCCCTATTACGAATTGTGTGATACTCTAAGAAAATTCTTATTATTTAATTGTTCTGGTAGATCAAATAAATCATATCCTTTATTGTAGAAATAATTTTTCAGCCGATTCATCTTTTTGTTCGGTTGACTAAATATGACAAACTTACTATACTAGTCAGTAAAAGCCTGAATAACAGATGCACATGCATACAGAGGATCACTTTATAAAATACTTTTACATTAATTTACAATTATTTAACAATAATAAATGTACGTCTTATATTGCCATTAATTCATTATTGTTTCACCATGAAAACGTTTGTATCGTTAATGTTTATTAAACATAACAATATACACACTTCCTTGAGATGCACTTTTTAAATGTAGGATATATTAAATAACTTAACAGTTATCGTGATAATGCGAGAAAGTAGCTGTGTTGACCTCTTTTTCTTCATCGTCTCACCCACTTCTTTTACCATATGTAATTTAAATAAAATCTGAAGATTTTTGTTAAGAAAATGTACATCATACACGTAATGTATATTACATTTTGTCAATCATATAAATACCATTATTTTTTTCAAAAAAATATGTTATGTCCATTTAAACGTACATGGTATATACTTTTCTTAGAAATGTAAGTCTCGAATATCGCTTAATGAACGTAATCAAAGAATGTGAACTTATCACCATCGAATTGAAGATCCACGTGAAATCATCAGAAAGCTTTTAGTAGAAACCATTAATGTATGTCAACCTGTCAGATACTGAGTTAAAATAACAACCTAAATCGGAGTAGTTTGTAATTATCACCGTACCATATTTATGTCTACATTGATGTCGGTTTTGACGCCAAATATTGACACAAGAACATACAAACAAGGAAAGCGTGTGAAATTTAGTTGTCAATATTGCTGAATAATTAATTGATAAATCTTACAAATAGATCATCAATTGATATTTAACATAATGGCTATTAGTCATTAATTTAATCAACTTAATTATGTGATTGATTTATAAATATGACGTGTTGGTCCAATGTTTTATTCGAATGCGATAATATATATAATTGACATTCAATCTCTTCTTCGAATTTTTTATTCCAGAAACACTGATTAAACTTCATACCATACATTTGCCATTCATAATAATGTTTCATTGTCCATTTATAAGTTAGCCAATGTTAAGATACAAGCGTTTTTAACTTCTGTTCAATGTTTGGGTAAATGTTATGTATGCGACCAGTAAATAGTTTTCAAATATGCATAGTTTAGATTTGTTCGAGGCGATGACTCATTTGAGTTCAACGAAGACAACATGTTCAGTCTACGATACTAATAACATTATCGTTACCGACATTAATTTTTCTATTGAGTAACTTTGAAGCCAAATTGTTATGGTAACATTAGAATGTATCACAATTCTTGTAAATATACTGTATTTCAAGAAAACATCAATATCCCTTAACACACGCACACAGTATCCAGTAGGTCATTAAGAGGAATATGAAACAATTTCGAAGAGGAATTGTCTATCCATACTTACGATCCTCGAAAAACATCAACGAGTATAAAGTGACCTATACATGAACCATGGGTATACCAAATAACAATTCTTATGTGATTTGGATGCAGATCATTCGCCTACTTTAGTTAAATCTACACTCACAAGAAAAGAATAATTAATAAAAAAAAAAATGTTAACCACTGAGTAAGGATAACATGTTTGTATTCACTGAGTACGGATAATGTATATTTACTTTCCAGAATTTGAACCCCGATGTCAAAGCAACAACATACACCATTGTCAAGAGCAAACAGTTAATGAGAAAGGTGGGCGTTAGTATTCTAATTTGATACAATCGACCGATAAAAGCTGGAGACAAACAAACGAAATAAACTGCACTTTTTAATGTGAGTAAACGTTATGTTCCCTTTAATGTAAACACATTTAACAACAGGATACAAAACACGCACATAAAATGTTCGCAAAATAGACAATGAAACTATAAGTGGGGAATCATACTATTTACCGAGATGAAATAAACAAGACTGTTCGTAAAAAACTACCGACGTATTTGTGGTTTGTGCATCACATGCTTACATTGAGAACTGTTGCTATATGGTGTTTTTCAATTTGCCTTTGACGTTGTGCAACAAATAAACAATATAGACCATTGTCAGCAAAATGGACATCCGCACTGACAAATCCGAGTGTTTGTTACTTAAAATGATACTTACAAAGATATGTATTATACCGTTAACGAAAATACCGAAGAACACACGTAATGATAAAGAAAGTGTAAGGCTGACGCCTATGTTCACGTTATTGACCTTGAGAAGAAACGCCTGGAAGAGTTTAAAACAATCTTAGTATATTGAGTGCTCGGACATTTTCTCTCTACAAATTAGTGTCGATGATAAGAATAGCTCAGATCACGACAATAATACTCATCGAAACAGATTTGTATACAAGAATAAAATTTACTCTGAAAATTCAAAACATTATCATGACAGTTGACAAAACAAAAAAAATCTAATGTATAACACGACCTGTTTATTTACTTATAAACAAGCAGTATATTTTGTGCTTAGTTCTGAGCAGGAGTTAAAACAATGTAAGTTGTATTATTCTCCAAGATTAATTCTCCTATGACTCAAATTTGAGAACAAAACGTCCCTTAGCAAGATCGAAAAACTTTATGTATACAAACCAAATGTATAAAATGTCCACAGCAGACAGTAAGAATCGTGAGGATGTGTTACTTATAATGATAAGAAAGACTTAAGATGACGGGAGACACACCAACACCCTGGCTATCACGTTCACATGAGTACATTAATACCGCGACCGCATCGTATGTACTATCGCCATGCATCTGGAAAGCAGACCATGAATATGGAAAAGTCGGACAGGGCAATTTAAACCGTTTTGCCACACGATGTTTGTTCATTAGCTTGTGAACTTTCTAGCTTGTGTATTCTTGTTTTAGTTTCGATTCTCAAGGTAAAAAGAAAACAAAAACTCTACGATTTAAAATGAAATTGAAATAGAATGTTGATTGTAAAAACAGAAGACAAACATGAAACTGTTTAATAATTCGAACATTGAACTATGCTTACAATTCGGCGGAATGTAAATTTAACAATACAAATACAACCATAATATACCTATGGTAATTGTGTATACTATAAAACGATCTTCCCTTTTTGTTATAGCTTTTGTTATAAATAAAACAATTCTCACATTTTTATTGACACCACACCACACCTCGTATTTCTCGATCAGTAACGGTGCTTATGTTGAACTGTGTAGATATATCAAGAAAAATAAAATAAAAATAAAAATCTTGTCTTAAATCTTCGAAAATATACTTCTGTTATGGGTTTCGTGAGAACAATGCATACACAAAATAAAATTGGCAGTGTACGCGGTTCAATAAGCAAAATATCCTAAAAGATTATAAACAATATGAAATAAAGGAATATTAACTGAAGCAAGTGTGAATTTGAATGTGAATGTTTTTTTTATGGAATTGATATGATGACTCATTAGAAATTCACTGTTGAAGACAACTTTACTCTTCAACTCTTATTAACGTATTACCTGTTTTAATTGCGAAATGTTCTGCGCAACAATGTATAGTAAACTTGTACAATTTAGTAAAACAAAAACTTTCTAACAGGCAAGTTCAATAACATTTTATAAGAAGCATAATTAAGACATTACACAATACGATACTCATTATAATTCTTCATTACGATAAGCTATTTGCAATACGATTCGTTTTAACGATTAATATTCAATAAGTTAAACAATTATTTAAACCTAGTTCATATATAACACAATTTCAATTAAAATTTATATTCAAACACTATCTTTACAGTATCTAGTAATACAGAAGTCCCCTTCCGGAAATTAAAGTGGGTTCATTTCTTATATATTATGAATATATACACTTTTTTATATCTAATCCCACTTTGTCACAGACATAACAAGGTATTTCTTCTCGCCTTTGAAGAAAAACGAGGTAATTCACATAAATGTGCAAAAAAAGTTTTATGATCATGTGCAATATTCTTTACGAGACATGTAAGTTTTGTGCGAACGGACAGACACACGAACGGAAGAATTGCGTGCCCAATTTCATTTGTTCTTTTAACATTATGTAATGATAAAGGTTTTCTTTGTTCAAGTTTGAGTGAACTGACCTTTGATCTCATATGAAAATAAACTCTGGCGCATAATCTACACATTGCATTCTATATTAATACTAGGTTTCATCACAGTGTTTTCAGTACTGTTTAAGTAGTCGCATGATAATGCTTTGTTAATGATCTTTTATTCCTTCAGACGCAAAAGGGTGGAGGGCAAAACTATTGTGCCGTGTTGTGAAAAACCAGTTGGAACAAACATCTAATTTCATTTTAAAACTAAGTAACAGCAAGTTGATAGAAATGTACACCTTCATATCTGTTTAAAATGTAAACAGTATTTCTAGGTAAAATCATATTGGATTATTGTTGACTATTTTATGTATGTACGTTGCATGTGTCTTTCAACTTAATTTGTGAACTATTTGCACACATTCTCAAATGTATTGGAGAAAACCAACAAATTCTCAACAAATTACCGTTTGTTTGCGGTTGTATCGAATTTATTAAATGTGAATATCGTCTGAAATGTTTCACTAAAAAATGGGGTGTTTTTTTTGCATTACGTGAAGACTACGCTAACATGTCCAAAGCGAATAAATATTCCAACTTCTGATTAATCAAATAAATTGCTTTTCGACTGTTTGAATCTCAAACCATTCTAGGCAACGGAATGTTATTTGTGCGTTGTCAATACTGTATGAGTGTATCTTGACGATTAGGAAATTGTTTCACAATTGTTTCACTTATATAGATTCGTTCTGACAGATTGTTTAATTTTTCTCCAGCTAAATTGGTTGTTAAGAAGGCGAAGGTCGTCGGCTTGAAACACAGATTTATGTGCTGGAAAACATAAGAGCAAATTGCACATCATAAATTTAAATAAAATTCAGAGAAATTCATGAACGCACATCAAATCTATTTTCATGCATCTAATGATCAAAAATTGCAATGAGATTCCGTAAGTTTAAAAATATGTCGAGTTCAATCTTAATCACATTACTTTTTTTTGGCGAATAACTAAGATTGAGGTTAGGCCATGCATGAAAACGTTTAAACCCATAAACAATTTTGCATTTACCACTTTATAGCATTGACTCAATTGTATTCACTGCTGTTTTCGTATGTTCGTTGTTTTTTGCGATATTCAATATTGAGCAGTTTTGACATATGGCGCAAATAAAGGTCTTTATGTTATATAAGGATTGTTTGTCCTGCCCATGCAGAGAACGTTTATATATAAATATATGTGTTCATAATTGTTAAATCCAAATACATGTTTAGAAGATAGCGGTGTTACCAACTGATTATACATGAAGAACTCAGGTTTATGCACTCATTTAAATTAAAAAAATCACAGTTTAAAAAAATAATTACCGAAATAATAGTTAAAGCTCAAGATACCACAACGATAGAAAGCATACATTAAGAAGTATATTAATTAATTATTAAGAAAACAACGAATTATCACAAATTTCGTCGACAAATTTACAAATTATCAAACTGCGTTTGATTGCAAATTCACTTTGCGAATAGCGGAAGCACACTGATGCGCATGCGTAGCGGATGTACTATCTCAGTTAACTACCGTATTCGTTCTAATTAACGAAATAAAATTATTAAATTAAATTTGTGTTAATTGTTATTTTGTCTTGAACCGTATGACCCCACTATAAATGAACAGCCAACCGTTAACGAACATGTTGAGATATTTATCGTCACTTTACATTCGTGCATATGAAAACCTAAAGTGCACGCCAGATTTCATTTCAATACCACGTTATCACGGTCTGATGATCGAATATTGTGTTTCAATATCGGGTAACTTATGTCAGTTCTTTATTAAACAGTTTATCTGATTTATTTAAATTCTTTAAATAACATCTAGGTGTGTATGGAATAAAAAACGAAGTGGAATAATTATAAGGTAAAGCGGTAAGTACTTTCACAAAATTATATCGTTATCAAGTGAACATCGAGTAGCCTAAATGTATAAAACGAACTCAAAATTGAAATTCCCACTCAGCATTGTTCCTGATTTTCTTTCGTAAACACATTTTATTGCTTATAATAACAAAAGTCATAATTTTAAGTATTTATACTTTATTTTTAGGTACATATTTTATCCACTGAATGCTGATAAAAATAACAAACAAATGTCGCAGCACCTTAAGACAGATCCGTTGGAGATACACCTAAGTATTTACATCCTCCCCACAGAAAGCATGTTTGAACTACAAGCGGCGCTCATGAAGCGGTTTTGCAAGATTTTTTTCAGACGGACTCTCACCGGAAGACCGCCACGCCATGCAGCAAGTCATTTGTGAGGACAAGGAGGAACATACGCTCTCTAGCAAGTGTGAATTCGTGCCATCTGTTCAAAAAAGGAGGTCAGCAAAAAGGAACGCTATTGTGTCTGAATTGTAAGGAACTTTAAAGGCAAAATATTATTAACATTGATGTCACTTGACTGTTGGCGGTATTTTATGATAGGAATAATACAAAGTATAATATAATTTAATGTATTCTACATACACTTATTTATATCATTCTCAATCAGCTGAAAATTATCAGAAATAAAACCGAAGTAAAATAAAACATTTTTAATAAATTAACTTCTTTCTTTCGAAGCTAAGTTAATCAGCACTTGAATATCACTTGTATAAACCAATCCCGTTCATACCATTTTAAACTATTTTTGTGAACACATAAGCGACAGTGCAAATTAGATGTTAAAACTAACCAGTATGTTTCGTAGATCTACCTCTGTCTTTTAGTTGGATAGCTGGTTTATGCGAAAATTGACATTTGTTTTGATTAAAATGTTGTTAAATAATATGTATGATTTTAACAGCGTAACCTTTATACCAATGCGCATGAAAGAACTAATCGATATACTCTCTTGACATTTACATACTGTGACAAATAAATGGTAAAGCATACGTATTAAGATAATTATTGTGTATCTATAATTTAACATAGCCATTTCGTTCAATTATGATGTTGTTTAAAATAATTAACTGTGTACGAATTCAAAATGTATGAATACTAGCAAAGTTTGTATACACGTACGAATGCTTCTTAATCGAAGTAATTAAACTTCTGCTATGTATGAATACATACCCGAAGCAGACATATATTACATGACGCAAACGAGCATAGTCAATATTTGCTTAAATACGTGCACACAGCTTGTTCATTTGATACAAACATGACTGTATCACTGAATCACCTACCATTAAAAGGACCCAGGGTCGAAGAGTTGCCACTTTAATTGTTACTTAAAATTGCATAAATTATAGGTCGAGACAATAATAACTTAACGAGTGTTCTTAACTGGAAACATATTTTCCATTAAACCCAGATGATCTTTTAGAGAGTACTGAATTGCACATCTCAATTATTTAGTATACTCTATCCTTAACAAGGTACGTAATTAATGCACATAAAGGATAAAGGTTTGTGCAATAATTATTAACTTAATGCCTAAGGCTGTGATAATAACAAACTTATTCAGGCATAGTATGCGGATAAAAGTGGCTCTATGTGCTATAAAGAACGACTTTCACCAAGCATTCACTTCTTTCGTGAACATTATAATCTCAGTGGTTATACCAGGACGAATGTTTGAACTATTGGCCGAGTTGTTGAAACCATACTTTTAACCTTAGCCTTTGTATTTTGTTTACTCGTACGTTCACGCAAAAACATAGGTGGCAAAAATTATAATAAAATGATGTAAATGACTCGCTTGAACGTTCAAAGAGATTGAAGATAAAGACCAGTTTCGTTTGGTGTGTCTAAGTTATTTCGTTGTTAGTAAACACAAAAATTAGTAGTAAATACTATTAACGGCCT
The DNA here is from genome assembly GCA_007657795.1 of Dreissena rostriformis. Taxonomy (NCBI): domain Eukaryota; kingdom Metazoa; phylum Mollusca; class Bivalvia; order Myida; family Dreissenidae; genus Dreissena; species Dreissena rostriformis. Next base: position 17,939 of record VMBQ01006212.1, on the reverse strand, counting down.
TTAAAGAAAAAACAAAAACAAACTCAACGAAAATCTAATAATAGAATTAAATTGATTCAACGTTATGTTTTAAGATTATATTTTATTTGTGGTGACAGTGGTTACCATTAACCGAAAGGCTGATAGAATTGCGACCTCTTTGTAGAAATTCAAATTACTATAAACTATAATTAATTAGCCAGTTAGATACCTTACTTCTACATACGAATTTTTGTTTATATGCATGTCTATTTTCTGGAGCTGTTTAAAAAGGTGTGTTTAGTGGGAAATACTGTTTAAAACTTCAACTGTTGTAAACATTATCATGTTCATGTAATATTACTGCGCCGAAGGGCATTTTAAAATGAAATGATAATTCACATATACTGTTACTGAATTGACAGCTGCGGGTATGTACGAAGAACTGAATAAGGGATTTGAAGTATTTAGACTTAATTAGCAAAACCTCATTGCTTATTCAAGGAGGTAGTTATTGAGTTTATTTACGACGTGAAATACAAATATGTCTTATCAAAGTAAGCATAAGGTCAGCAAAACAATGGCACCACATCTTCATGAAATGTTAATATACGAAACAGATTATTTTGTTATACACAAACATTAACTTATTTTTTAACAGTTTCAAAATTACAACAAACAAAATATCCACACAACTTCACAATTTGACAGTAAAATACGACTCCCATATGTAAGCCAGTGGTACATCGTACATCTATATATCATCAAACTTGGTGCAATATGCCACTACATTGATCACCAAGTAGTATTGTTGTTATTTACTTACACGACATTTCTAGTTTTGCGTTTAATTTGATATTTTAAATGCATTACTATGTAAAGAATCTTTGCTTTTAAGTCAAGACAAGACAAGACAATTTATTTCGTTATTAAAGGATAACGGCCCAGAATACAATATACAGAAATGCGACATTAAACATTCAAAGGTGTTTCATAACAATAGGCTGTGTGTCATGTTTGTGTGAACCAATGCATTTAAATGCATACTATCTTCGCTTATGGTTTAGTTTGTCTTTCATGAAGCCGTTGTTTTCCCTTATGTAGTTAACGTTGTTATACCGTTTATCATGTTTTATAATGTTTTATATTATGTGTTTCTTAGTTATTTGGATTCAGGTAATGCTTTGTCGATATGCGTGCAGTGCGGTATTCGAAGCTTATGTTGAAGTCCCTTCATTGGGCGATCGTTTAGCCATGCGACAGGTCATTTGTAAGGACATGAAGGCATCCAATACCAATAAGCATCTCGTCACTTTGCGATGCTAGCACTGCATTATGTAATCCTCAGTGAAATGAATGGAGGCAATAAGACGCTCCAGGATAAACATGGGATCGTTAGTTTATAAGATTTGTGGAGACAAATACATATGTATTCATAACTGATGCTTAACTGAAATTGATTCGCTCAAGTGTTCCCACTAAATGTCATGTTTTCATATAATTTTGCAATTGTTGTTTTTTTCCAGTTGATTATGAGTAATACAAACATGAAAACCCTTCCTTATTCAGCGTAGACTAATACAGCAAACAATGACTGTTCACAAAATGTATACCATTAAAGTCGTATAGCGTATTCGTCTGATTTATGAACATTTCATTTAACATTCTTCCTAACTTTCATATTCGAAGTGAATGTTGTTGTTATGTTAACTCTTGAACTTTGTGGTGAAGAAAATATCATATACACATAGATTGTATGGTCAATTATGACACTGTGTATTTTATTTATTAAAAATAAATGAATATACCAATCAAATACACTGGTGCATTTATTTTATTTATTGTGTTATTTAATAACGATCTGATTTGTTGTAATGATTCAAGTTACATGTTTTAAATGTTGTGCATGCAATATAAGAATTGAATAGCCTTTTGCGAATTCAAAGTTGTTCAGGAAATGTCTGCAAAGAAACACACGACTTTATTATATTCACGATGATGTTTATGAATAAATAAGGCATAATATTCTAGACAGTTCGTGATAGGAAGAAAGGACATGCCAATAATATGTATTTCTCAGTATTTTATCAGGAAGTGGATAAACGCTTAACACTGTTAATTTGAAAGCCGATTTAAAAACAAAATCGTGTTTGATTTATCATAATTCACGGCTGATGAACGATTGAATGAACAGAAAGAAGCAATTAAGAAGTATTTTTTTTTAGAACTGAATGTCACATAGTTATATTTTTTCTCTACATTTTACGTTCTTACATTTTCCCTAGTCACACTTTTCAAGCAAAATTAAAAGCAATTGGACAACTTAATGTTCTCAGAAAAGAGTGTGCTTTGTTTTTGGCCGTGAGTTGACTAATGAACTCTAGATGTGCAACGGATTCCCAACGGACGGAAGGTTAAACGCCGAATGTCATCGGAGCAAGAATCAAATGTAAAAAGATTCAAACCGGATAGATATGCGTTTATATTTGAAAGGTTTATGTTTAAAAGAATATGTTTGTTGTCAGTATATAAAATCACCTTTTCAAATGAGGCAACATTAAGATAAAGCTATAATCTTCATCAAATAAAATAGTGTCTTATTGTCGAACAAACGTGCATGAACATACAAGTATGCTTAATACTTTTGTAACATTCCGTGAATTTTGTTCTTCTTCAATACTATATTTGAAAACCCTATATCCTTAAATTCAAATTATCGGTCTGACCATTTTTTTTATTATTAAATTATAGCTAGCATTGTATGCACAATCATTGTTAAAGGATCTCTGAATTATGAATGTTTCGCTTAACGGAAGCATAATAATGGCACTTGAAATCCAACTTGAAAATCCCAAACCAAGACTGTAACGTGATATAAGCGAAGATTCCACGCAGTTATTAGTTTAAAAACGTGGTTATATGTAACTCATATATTAAGCAATGTTGGACAATTTCATTTTGAAGGAAATTGCTGTTTACTATCAGACACAAACAGATTACAGAATCAAGTATTTATGATAATCAGCGAAAAAATATAAATATTACTATCAGTCCTCAGGTCAATAGTTATTGATCTTCTTCAATCAATGTCTATATAAGTTCTATAATAAACGTGTGACCTCTAGAAATTTAATATCATGCAAATGTTAGACCGAATGTGTTTTCTGTTGTTAAGTCACTGTTAGGGAAATTTAATAAGTTCCTTATTTGTTCTCCTTATTTCGATATTAGAAAAAATAGCCAAATGTTCACGCTCGTAAAGTTTGTTTTTGTCAAATATGCTATTTTTAAATTTGTTAATGCACAATGCATTCGAAAAGTAGACATATATAATGTTTGCATTAATTGTACGTTCCATTAGTTTGTTCGATTAAAACTATTCAGAGTGTCTAAATTTCCAAACTTAAAATAAAAATGATCGTCACAGATTGTCACCGGGTTATCTTCTAATGTTTTCCGTCCATTTGTCAATTTATCAGAGAAACTTAATGTCACCGAGAGTTTGCTAATTATCTGGTTTGTACGAATATTTATCAGAACATGTCTGATACGGGATACTGGCCTCTGGGATTTACTGGGGCTTGATGGAACCGGTCGGTGAAATGCGGAGAAAAAGCTTTATGAGATCAACGAAGCTCTTATTACGTATTTTGATTCAACTTCATCGATTTAATGTTGTGTCAATGATAGCTTTTTGGAGTTGTTATGTTCGTTTTAAATCCCTCGGTATTTATATATCTTACGCGATAGTAACAGCCAAACATGACGTCGTTTGCTGATCGACAATGAAACTCGAGTGATATGAACCAATCACTATCTGATATGTTCTTATAGGTATTCAATCTTCAATATTTTGACCTGAAGCCCAGTTCACAAATACGTTTTAAACGGTGCAGATAATGTGGCAACTAACTATCCAAATTACAAAACATTTCGGCGCAATGTGCGTAAATTAATATATTAATATTCTATATTTTACATTTTTATTTTATATTTATAATCGTAATTTAGCTGCGTACATTCTGTTTGATTCCGGTTGAGTTTGATAATATATTGCTCAAACTAGAATATAAACATTAGGCTTATATATCGAAATATACATTTTCTCAAATAAAGTATGGGTCTGATAATTTTTCTAATGGGGGCCGTATATCTATTGCCGTCTTGTATTTTATATTGGGTAAAAATTAAATGCCAATATTATTCTCAACTCCGACCGTATTTTTAAAAACATTTGGATCATTAAGATCCACTTTATCCATTTATTCAAAGTTTTATTCACAGTTGGGCAAAATGACAATATTCAAAGAACAATTGTCATAGATTCAAAACATAATATATGCATGCATTCAAACAAGTAAAAAAAACATTCCTTACTAAAAAAAAAAACATGTTTAAAAAAAAGAAATTCGCTGAAAATATTAAAAAGCGATAGGCGGTGTTGAACTTGATTTTGGTCTTTATGGCCCAAGTTTGAATCCCGGAGAGGACGAGAATATTTTAGTATTTAACTTGTTTTGTCTTTCTAAATTTTATAGTTGTTTGCTATTCCAAATAGTATAATTGTGTAAGAAAAAACTTTTTTTTCTTCAAATTAATGAAAATCTTTAAACGCGTCCATTTAATACTCTTAATCGAGTAATTTTGGTGTTTTACATTTATCGAAGATTTTCTAACAGTTCAAACATGTTACCAAGTTCGAATAAACTTACTATTTGATTGAAAAAAAAACGCACTTATGTGGCATTTATAAAAAATCAAACCGTCAACAGACCAACATGCAGTACTCAGTAAGAGTAAGATAACAAATTAATAACATGGTTAAGGCTCAGGTATGTCGCAACATAATGAAATATCTAACAACTATATAACGATTTTTGCCGTGCGCACTTTAAAATATTTTGTTCCAAGCATTTATTTCAACATACATGTATCACTAACATAAGTGTATATTTCTTGATGCACGTATGTCAGCTTTATAATAATTGTACAAGGCATATGAGTATTACAACACAAAATGTAATAAATCATTGATATCCCAATTTTAACACTGTGTCAATGTTCTATACACGTTATAATTGGGTATGACGTGGCACTTAACATATCATCCTTATAATAACAATCAAATACAGGCGTTCGATTAAACCAATAGAATACATCTTCAACAGTCAGTTGATCGATTTGGCTGTACTAAAACTACATCATGTAAGGCTTATTTGTTAAACGATCGTCTGCGGTTTAGATTATCATACTACGATAACGAAAAAGTGAGAACCGTAAACATATAAGTTGTTTGAAATATCCTTAATTCGTGTGAAGAAGAAGGAACCAAGAGAGCACACCCGTCTAAATATATTAAAGTGCATCATATTATCAAAACTTATGTCCCTGATCCAATACATAACTTACCAAATTATAACATATTTGGACGATTTCAGTATTTTTCATAAACAATATTACCTCGATATGTCTTTCAGATAAAACTAAAAACATATCACCATCATCTCGAAATTGTCTCAGATGTGCGTCTTTATTGAGCAGACTTAAATCCCCGCGGATCAGTAAATTAAGTATATGCATCACTAAATAAACCTTTGTTTAAATTATGTTTGAAACGTGTTTTTAATATAGCTAGCTTGCTCTCCAAAGTTGAACTTTTAGACCAAATAGTTTGATGTGTTTTATCGCTTCTTGTTTACATTTCGCACTAATCTATCACGTGATCGTTATGTCTGTAAAGAACATGAAACCCGTGGTATTTTAACAATGAAATCTAATCGATTTGGCAACACTTTACTAACCCCATTATACAATGCCAAAAGTGTTACATGGACATTGAGACAAAAATACCGAGTGCGATTAACGTTCCGATAATATGATTGACGTCTATAATCGTGTTAGTGCAAGACGGACATTGCGACATGTGAGTATATGTTATTAATATTCTGAAAGTGCGATGGACGAATACAATCTGGTTAGTGCAAGACGGATATTGAGGAATCTGATTATAGGTCACTTACCATGATAGGAAAGACCTGACAGTTCAGCAGACACGCAATCACACTGACTTTAATAATTATGCGTCTGATGTTCAAAAGAAGACAGGGATACTCATCGATTGTACTACGTAGATATTCGTACTATTTAAGAATACGTTTTTAATTGAACCATCAATCTTAAATGACTTACTCTCTGTCTTAATTTCACAGATTTCCACGTGAACTCATCTTTAATGTAATACGAGAAAACATTCTCCTCATCATGTCAAATGTCAAAGTAATACAGAACACATTCGGGTTATCACAAAAGCAAATTTCCATTAACACGCTACTGTCATTTAGCATTTGCAATTTGGAAATGATAATGAGATAACCAATTAACAATTCATTAAACTAATTTAATATACACTGTCATTATGCGTATGATGAATCACGTTATTTCGGTATTGAGCTTAAGCAAAAAAGCTTTTTCATGTTTTTGTTTTAATGTTTAAACCTTTTTTTATATGAACTTCTTTTCCGATTCGAGCGTCCATTCGATTTCTATTAGAAGTCTTAACAGTTGCTAACAATACCATCATGTAAGGTACAGAGATTAAGCAAACAAATAAGTTATACTTATTTTGTTATAACAATGACCTAAGGTTGTTTGCGTAACGTTTAACTATAAACCCACTCTCTGATCTTTTGGCAATTATTCCCTAATGAAAATCTTCAAGACACCCAATATCGTTAAATTGCGGTTCTGTCCGACATATTTAAAGTCTGATGTATTTTACTAGCCAAACACGTATTTGCATTAATCTTGGATTACGACTCCATTTCAAAATATTTCTTTATTCTCATTGCTAATTTACCAAATACATTGCCTGACGGTGTTTGAACGACCAATCTGGCAAATATGTCGCCCTGTATTTTAAACTATACTTGTAGTATCGGGCTGATTTAAGCTGCTTACAACTAGAAGATAAATGGCAAAAAAAGAGAAAATTATTCAAAACACCAATAAAATAATACTATTACATAATATAGATTTAAAAAAGGTCAGGGACACATTTTCATATTTTTGATTTGTTTTGTAACAAAACGTCTTTGGTAAAATTATGAATTACGTGCGAATCCATATATTGTCGTCATCAAGTGAGTTCCTCACATGCGCGCGTGTTCATAATTTAATATATAAAACAAGGTAAGTTTTGTATAATTAATGCCCCTGCGATTCAGTAAACGCCCCGATACAACGAGTATGTACACACATGGCAAATAGGTTACTTGTTTAGTGTTTTGAAATGATTGTTTTTATTAGCATGAGGTATGTAAGATTATTAAAATCCTATTGAGCTAACTTGCGTTCAATGCGATGTTATTTCGCTGGCAAACTGATAAAATAATTGGAATGCAATATCTGGAGATAAGTTATTTCAAATTTGGAAGGATAACATAAATGTACATTTAACACATCTCTATTGACATGTAAAGAAGACGATACTTGAAGAACATGAAGTGAAATTTCAGCTGCACCTGTGGAAGAAAAACCTTATTATAATAAACGAACAAGTTGCCAAACAGTATTACACAAATGCACTAGACACGACAAACAAGTATATAACAAACACACGAAAATGAACAAATATGGGAACAACGCATTGACACGGTCAGTACAAAACATTGGGGGTTGACGCATGTTTTATAGAGTACCAAACCGTAACCTTATCCGTTATAAAGTGGCATAACATATACAATTGACAACACGGAAAACATACAGCAGACACAATACGGAAAATGAATAAATCGGGGGTCATTTCCTTGGAACGGTCAATATATAAACACATTGGAGCTTAATCCGGTTTGATAAGTTTCAAACCATACAATTGCTCCAGAATTATACACAAAACATTTAAGTGTAAATAAAAAATAACCTCATAACATAACAATTAAAATTAAAAAGCGATGAAAGGGAAAAATATCTGTTTAATAACCATTTATCTACTCAGTCTTTAGGTATAATGCAGATCACCAGAAGTGTAACTTGCTGAGGCACGATGACATGGAACCAAAACGATTATCAAATAAGTCTGGTATTTGATACAAACAAAACCAGCTTAAGAGACAAAGTATCATACAATGTAATATTCATATTATCGTCATGCAATTCAGGATGAAGTCGCAATAATGTTTGTAAAAGGTCGAATAACATTCTTTGGTTGTGTATGTCTATCTTTAGTTATATAAAATAGTAAATATCAAATTGTTTACTAAACATTACAAATCTACGAGCCAACTGCAATTAAAATATCATAATTGTATTGATTCATATTCGGATGAGCAAGCAAAATATAAATAAGCAAAACAGGTGACATAGATCTACATACGTCAGTAAGTGTAAAATATATGGTGATGACGAAATACAATCCCGCGCCTTGCATAACACCCGACTACGTTATAGTTCTTTTTACAGATATTGACTTTAAAGTAACCGTTCATAGCTATACATATGGGCAGAATCGTAAGAAAACGTGTTTTTATTGAGGATATCACTGAAAATCCGGTTGAAAACAAACAATATAGCGATTTTTATTTTGGGGTCGAGTACGGTAAAGTACGAAAACGACCTAATTGATATTCATGATTCGAAACGTTAATTCAAACCTAAACAAACAAAATTGCGGATACTGGCGAATTTAGCGGAGAGAAGGTAACAGCAAATGCAAATACATGTACATATGTTACAGACGGAAACTGAGTTGCAACGCTACGTTTTTGCTAAATCTATGTATTTATCATTCATATGCTAATAATGTTTTGCGAAAGCTAAATATAGATATAATTTGCATAACTCGCGACGCTGCAATGATGTTTGCCTATTGCATATATTTATGATCATTTATATATTAGTTTATCGATTCAAAACCGATTTTGACCAGGTTTTCGATGTCAACCTCGATAAAAAATATATTTACATGAATTTATGTAAAGTTTATTTCTCGCTATACGATTTATATGCAAAACAACGATGGACTGTCACTCTAACGTTTCATGGTCACCGTACTTTAAATTCATAATTCGTCCATATTTAAGAAGTATTTAATTTTAAAAATGAGCCCGTTCTTGGAAAACTGGGCTTAATGCATGTGCGTTAATACATGTGCAATCCGCACAGGCTAATCGGGGACGCAACTGTCCGCTTTAACTCGATTTTTGTTTAAAAGAGACTTCGTTAAAACGAAAAATTCCAAAAAAGCGGAAAATGTTCCTGGTTAGCCTGTGCGGACTGAACAGGCTTATCTGGGACGACACTAAATGTCATTGCATTAAGCCCAGTTTTCACAGAGCGAGGCTCATATACTTACCTTTACGACCACGTTACGATCACTGAAAAAAAGGTGCTAGGATTATTCCATTAACCATTTGATGGTACGTATATATGAGTCTCGTTCTGAGAAAACTGGGCAAAATGCATGTGTGTAAAGTGTCGTCCCAGATAAGCCTGTGCAGTCCGCACAGGCTAATCCGGGACGACACTTTTCGCCTAAACTGAATTTTCGCTAAGAAGAGACATCATTTAAACGAAAAATTCCATAAAAGCGGAAATTGTCGACCCTGATTAGCCTGTGCGGACTGCACAGGCTAATCTGGGATGACAATTCACGCACAAGCATTATGCCCAGTTTTCTCAGAACACGACACATATTACATGAATTTTGTTTTCTATTTTGTGTATAGAAATAGCAAATCTGTTAACGGTTGTCATACAATCCTGTTATAAATATGATTTAATTAATATTATTATTAATTAATTATATTAATTATATTAATTACTTTAGACAGACTGGTCTGTCCCCATACTGAACTCCACAGCAGGGCATATTTCAAGTGAGTACATCCATATCAAGATACTTTTCTATTTATTTTAATAGGAACATTTAGATTCAAATTCAACGAATAAACTATTGAAGTAAGTCATTTAAATAGCCACAACATAACACTTCCTGGAGTTGCACTTGTTCATTGTTAAATACATAAAATTACTAAAACTTTAACATGTTAACGAAAGGAGGTTACTGCGTCGGCCTTGTTTTCTCCCATTTCTTTTACCACATGTAATTTAAATTAAGTTTGAATAATTAAGTTGAGAAAATGTACATCATACACGTAAAATCACATTACATTTTGTCAATAATATAATGCAGACAGTGAGAATTGTAAGGATCGCTTACTTTAAATCATGAGAAAGACTTCAAATGACGGGAGACACACATACACCCAGGCTATCACGTTCCCATGAGTTCATAAATGCCGCGACCTCATCGGAAAAGTGGGACAAAGCAAATGAAACGTTTTACCACACGCTCTTCGTTGATTAGCTTGTAATTTTTCTAGCTTGCGTGTTCTTGGTTTTATATTCGATTCTGAAGAGAAATGAAATACAGCACGATTGTAAATTAAATTGAAATGGCATGTTGGATGTAATGACAGGGGAAAGAAAGTAATGAAAAGATTTAATAATTCGAACATTTAATTATGTAAAAAATTCAGAGAGTACACTTACAAATACAAATACAACCATAATATACCTATGGAAATTGCGTATATTATAATACGCTTTATGCTTTTTGTTATAGCTTTTGTTATAAATAAAATAATTCACAAATTATAATTGACCTCACACCAGACATCGTATGGCTCGATCAGTAACGATGCTTTTGGTGAACTGTGTAGATATATCATGATTTTCTTTTTTTTTTATTTTATCTGGTCTTTAATCTTCGAAATTATACTTCTGTTATGTGTTCCGTTTATTGAACAGCACATACACAATATCAACGTGGCAGTGAACGCGGTTCAATAAGCAAAATATCCTAAAACATTATAACCACTCTGAAATAAAAGAATATTTACTTGAGCAAGTGTGCATGTAAATGGTTTTCTGTATGGAATGACTTTGGCGACTCATCAGAAATGCACTGTATGAGACAACTATAGTCTTCAACTCTTATTAACTTATTACCTATTTTGATTCCAACATGTAATGCGCAAACATATATAGCAATTATCCATTATAATTCTTCATCACGTTACTTTGTTTTCATTAGATTCTTTTTAACAATTAATATTCAATGAGTTAAACGATTCTTTCAACCTTGTTCATTTATAACACATTTTTTTATTCAAATTTATATTAAACAAGGTCTTAACAGTATTGCAAGCAGTACAGAATTCCCCATTCGAAAAATTAAAGTGGGTGCATTTCTGATATTTTCTAAATATATACCATATTACTATTTTAATTAGATTCTTATTTCATTTGTCGTAACACGTTTTTTTCTCCCCCCGACCTTTGAAAAAATACAAGATAATTCACATAATGTGCTAACCAAGTCTCATGATCATGTGCAATATTCTCTTCGAGTTATTTCAGTTTTGTTTCAGACGGACAGACACACGAACGTGAGAACTGCATGCCCATTTCTTGTTGTCTTTAAACATTATTTTATTATTAAGTTTTTCTTTGTTCAAGTTTTAGTGAACTGATCTTTTATATCAGATGACAATACACTCTGACACATACTCATCACATTGCCGTGTATATTAATACTAGGTGTCAGCAAAGTGTTTTCAGTACTGTTTAAGTAATCACATGATACTGTTTTGTTAATGACCTTTCTTCAGAGGACAAAGGGCAGAGGGCAAAATTATTGTGCCCTCTAGTGAAAAGCCAGTTGGGACAAAAAAATCTTACTTCATTTTAAATGTCAACTTAGTTACAGCTAGTTGAGAGAAATGCACACAATTCGTATCGGTTTCTATACTGTTATATTTGTTGGTACAATCGTATTGACTTATTGTTGATTATTTTACGTTGCATGTTTTTTTCAACTCGATTTGTGAAATCTTCGCAAGCATTATCAAATGTATTGGAGAAACCCAACAAACACTCACCAAATTACCGTTTGTTTGCGGTTGTATCAAATTTATTAAACGTGACTTTAGTCTGAAATGTTTCACCAAGAAATATATTAAGACTGCTCTTACATTTTAAAAGCTAATAAATATTCCAACTCCTGATTTATTTAATAAATTTCTCTCCGACTGTTTGGATCTCAAACCAGTCTAGGCGAAGCTATTCGCTTTGTGCGTTGTCAATACTTCATGAGTGTGTCTTGACGATTAGAAAATTGGTTCACACTTGTTTCGCTTCGATAGATTGGTTCTGACAGATTGTTTAATTTTTCTCCCGCTAAATCAGTTCAGGTGCTAGAAAACCTATTACCAAATTGCACTGCATGAATTAAAATAAAATTCAGAGACATTCCTTAACGAAAGTCTATTTTCGGATATTACCTTATCCATTTTCGGAACAAGTAAATCAGTTGTAACTATGTATGCATACTTTGTATATGATATGCTTGTTTCTGAAATAGAATATGTTTAAACTAAAATCTATTTTAAGGCATCTACTGATCTTAAATTACAATGAGAGTCCATAAGTTTATAAATATGTATCGAGTTAAATCTTAATCACATAACATGCGTGTTGATGTTTCTTTATACTTGTGACATTGGGGCAATATCTCAAAATTGCAATTGCCGTTTAAGATTGCAACATAAAAAACAACTTTTTTTTAGACATTTCTTAAACAGAAACGATGAAATACCTTTATAGTACATCAATTGTATCGTCAATCGTTGACCCATATATCCTGCTTTATGTTATCACCTTATAGATTTGGTGCTATTTGGTGTAATTTCGCCATGATCTTCTCTTTTTGTTTGAAATAGCAATTCGTGGGGAAAAAATTGATATATTTGTGTTGTATACCGATAACATATTGTTAACAATTTTTCCATGTTGGTTATACCATGATTCAAAATTTTTACGACGTCTTGATACTTAAATAATTACTTTAAGACATCTGTATTTTTCTTTAAATTATTATTTTCTTTTGCATTTTTGTTTCAAAAAGCTTTTTAATTGTCATTGATATCGATTTGTGTATCCTTAATAACAGTACCTTCAATGATAAAATGTGTCGATGAAATAAATATCTACATGCATTTTCCTTCTGTTACAGTTTTGGAATAGTAGAGTAATGATGTAGAGGGAAAACAAAGTTTGAGTTAACTTAACATTTTATTTTAAAGATAATCTCTTCCTTTTATGCATCTTTTTTTTATTCAGAAGTCATTTTAATAGATCGTTAGTTTAAGCCTTTATTATTTTCCTATAATGCAAATCCAGGCATATGTCAAGGATAGAGTCAACTGCAAGCATCTGGAATTTAAACGACTTTTAAAACGTAAGACTGGGAAATGTATGCAAACGTGATTAAGTATAGCTAACAATGAAACTCCAGAATCTCCATCAGGAGAGACATTTTTGTCAATTATAATCAATAACTTTCATAACAGAACAACAACTATTACCATAAAATGATTAAAATTGAGATAAGCGCCATAGAACGGTCGATGCAAAGCCTTCGGGATTTAAACCGGTGTAAAGACTAGCCGAAGCTAACACTTGCTCGTTATGTCTGTTCGGTCTATAGAAATGCCTTTCATGTGTACATGTATGCACACATTTGTTGGAGAAATAATGTGTTATGTTTTACAGTGGACATGTAATTGTTTTAAAGATCTTGCAAACTAATATATAAAATGAAAAAATAACCACATTTTTTAAATCCCCGTAAAAACATAGGGTTAAAAGCTTTGTTTTATGACTAAGTCATTAACTTGAAACGATATAAAAACCAACCTGCTTGCTATCATATCCGTTTTATAAATGAAATTCCATTTTGATGACGCTATACCATGTGGCCTATCACGTGATCTTAGGTGACCAAATAGTCGGATTTGATTGGTTAACGTTTAATGATATGCAGAACAACGCTACAAACGTAAACTAAGAAGTATTTTTTTTTATAGTAATTGCTGTTGATTATGACGATTTAAGAAGTATATGAAGGGATAAGGACGGTTTAATTCTATGGTTAATAAATTAAAATGTTTTGGCGAGTTTGGGGAATATGCTTCGAGTGTGTATCTGGAAAGGTTGGTCTTGTTCAAGACAAGATCTACAGCAAAGACCAGTGTGTTTGGAGATGTTCTAACAGGACCTGCAATAAAAAGACTTCAATCAGAGATTGTAGTTTGTTTAGTGGAACGCACCTTACCCTAGCTCAGGCCATAAAGCTGGTTTTACCAGTTGCCCGTTGACTATATAGCTCGCGAGCTTGGTATATCCGAGAACATCCTGGTTGAATGGAAGAATTTTATCCGAGAGGTCTCTGCGTTCTAGAAAAATATAGCAAGCAAAGGTGGTAAAGGGTGTATCATAGAAATGGACGAATATAAATTTATAAAGCGAAAGTACAACAGAGTTAAGAGGGTAGATGGAGTGTGGCTATTTTGTGGTATATAAAGAGACACGAAAAGGTGCTTTTTGAGATAGTGGAGGACATTTCGGCACAAACATTGATTCCTTTAATAAATAAATACATAACACCAGGTACGCAAATAATAAGTGACTGCTGGAAGGCATACAGTTCGTAAGAGAAAGAGGGTTATTCACATTTGACATTAAACAACTCCAAAAAATTTAAAAACCCAGAAACCGGCGCCTGACCAAGTTGAAAGCACATTGCACGCTGTCAAAAAAGCTAAAGCTTGTCAAAATCAGGAACACAAAAGCAGCTGTACGGCAGCTATCTAGTGGAATTCGTGATAAAGAAAACATACTTTTAAGTTCCTGACAAGTTCCATGCGTTCCTGCACTTAATAAACCGTGAATAAGACGGTCGAAGACGGCAGCCGCTCGAGCAGGTATCAAGCGCAAATAATCAAAAGGCAGACACCAGTCTTTATCTTGTTGATGATTAAATATGATATGATTAATGATCCAATAAAATTGAAATTAAAACACACAAGCAATGATTAAGAGCAAAATAACGACGATTTTGATGATCGGTAATTTCCGTAAAGCGTTCGGCAACTCCCGCCGCTATTTTTTCCCGATGACGTAGTCGTACACTACTGCGCATGAACCAGAACGACCTCCATTGTTTTTTTACAGTTACGCACTGAAGCTTGCAAATTTCCCGCAAAACGTCAAGATGTAACGAACAGTGTTGATCATTTCCTTGCATTTTATTAATTTTCAATATACGTTGTGCTGATTTCGATTGTAATTGTAACGTGACCTAGATGATTTAAAGACTTATACGATGGTGTAGTGTGTAGCGTTTGGCTGAAATGCTCGTCCTGAAAAGGGGAAGAGGGGATTCTTCGGAGTCCCAAAGGACGAAAGTGTCAAGCGTAAATTGATTCTTGCAATGAATTCACGAAGATAATCGACGGAAAGGAGGTGGACTTTATGACAAGCAAATATTTCGAGTAATGCATAAAACAATTTGAGGACAAGTGTTTTGTTCACACCCGAGTTTGATGGTGAATGGTGGCACAGGGCTGAGACTCTTTCTGCATCCTGATGCAATGCCAACTCTTTTCCCTGGCACGGACAACTTCAATGCATAACAGCCGAAATCCCTTAAGCTCGACGAGTTTGGGCCACCGAAACGGGACACATATGGTGCTTTGACCAAGAGAAACCGTAAAACGGTAAAAACTGGATTACACAAATCAAGGATCAGATACGCAACTTAAGTTTATACGACAAGTTCTATGTTCTTTGAAATGCTCAAACACTTTCATTGTAATAAATACTTTTGGATTAAAATAAGTGTATGTAGTTAGAAAGTAAAGGTTACAGCCAGTGGGTATCTAAACTCGTACCATGGTCAACACGTGCCTATTTTAGTCAACTCGTACGTGCTTTTTGGTAAACTCATACTTATCGTATTCAAATCGTACCCGAAACAAATATACAATAATTTAAGTATTCTTTTATAAAATATGTTTTAATAGTAATTTTGGTTGTTCTTAAGTTGACTCCGTGACAATCAAGTTGTCTTGCAACATTGTGCTGGTGAAGCTCATGTACTAATTCCCTTCAGTTTTTTAAATCCGCTTGCCCTGGTACACGTTGCTATGATTTTGTGGCTGTGGTAGTTTATATTTTAAATGTTGCAATAATCTTAAGTTGTACATACAAAGTGTTGTGTGATCCAGTTCAATGATATCGTAAGTTAAAATTTGACATGATATTTGTCCTTTTTGATATGAATTCCCCTCGTTCATGGAGATTTTAAAACAATTCAATTTCGACATATTTATATGACATCTAAACAAGATAAATTATTAAGCCAAATCATTTATATAAATGAGCAAAAATGATGTAATTCTCACTTTGAAGTGATTGGCGACAACAACGAGATCAAATTACCGTAAATACAAAATGGACACGTCAGGATAAGAGCAACATAAATGAAACAACATTATTCAGTTTTAATTGACGCGACCATATACGTAAGAATTATTCATTTCAAATCAACATTATTAATTTTGACTATCGTTGTTGAAGTATTAAAGTTGAACGGTTATGTACAATCAATAATTTTTTGGTTAAAATTATATCTTTTCAATACGTTTCATTTTTAATTGTCTTGATTAAATCATAATTCAATACTGCAATCAATCAAGATACGCTGTCCGGTGTGTGTACTAAGAACAAATGTCGGTATATGTCAAAATTTACAATGACAGTAGCTGATAGCGAGTCTTTTGTTATGAACTTGCAGAAGTGGTCTACGACTACGTCACTTCCGGTTTGAACAAAAATGTCGACTCGATCACGAAGTGCAAAAATGCGGCATAATTATCGGCTGCATACTCGCTGGATACGATGGTATTAATCGAATTATGGCATGGACATGCATTAATACATTATGATCTCTTATAAAATTGTTTTTTCAGGTTTTTTAAACACGGTCTCTTGATCTTAAAGTATTTAATTTAATAAAAACGTACTTTAACGAGCATATGAACAAAAACTGCAAATATTTTGACTAGCAAAACAATTAACTAATTGATGAAACATAGCGTGTATTTCCTAAATTGCTAGTTTTTACATATATACGGAATTATTAAATTTTATAACGTTGATCATTATAACCTGTTTAATTTTATTTACACTAATAAATATTCAAGTCATAAAACCATATGATGTTATTGTTCTTGAACATGCTGCAGTTGCTTTAAAAACATACAAACACACGATGATATGCATACTACAACACCCAAACAGTTAATTCTACCTGTTACTGACGTCACGTCCGATTGATGCAAACAATTGTTCTAACTTCTAGATATATGTAATTAATATTTGCATGTGTAAAATAGAAAAAAAACATCTTTCTTAAATAAAACAAATATATTCTCCGTAATCAGTGTTTACAGCAGTATAATATTTATAGAATTTAGAAGTCAAGGAAGATGGATTATCTTTCTTGTACGTGGTCGTGATGTGTTATAGAAAACTGTTTTTGCTATCAAGTCAGATTGACTTTCTATAGAGGTAAGTTAACATTACATGTGTCGTTTAGACACATTGAACATCGAGACTTGTGTTTTGATGAACAAATGCAGCATATTCGGGATTTTCCTATTTTGTACTTATCATAATTTGGCGGGCAGATTGATAATTTTTATCTAGTGTTTATATTGAATATTCGATTATTCTATTATAAGGTGTGTTTGCAGAATTGTCGACGTTTTAATAGCAATGTTATCTAATAGGACGGTCTGAACACCTACTCGCACTCTTCATTTGCAAGTTTAGCCAATCTAAGCTGTTGCACAGTAATTTAAGTGTATATTTAATTTGCGGAAAAAGGCCCTGCTTGAAACATGAAGTACAATACTCGCATTTAAACAATTTGAATTTAACGTCATCAAACACATTATTTTGATCCTACGATCCCGGTATAGTCTATTTTACCTTCTTAAATGAAGCTTAAGAAATGAACTAAAGATTATGTTGAAAACAAAATTAAGCACATACCAACTAATACTTCAATGCAACGA